>JAWZYT010007098.1:30000-35864 GCA_034508575.1 Petrolisthes manimaculis | reverse complement strand
TCGGTTTCTTTTAGTATCGCTCTGAGTTGGTTGAAATTGGCTTTTCTAAAATCGGGGATTTTTTCGTAGCTGTACTTTTATGTCGCTTTTGTTAAAATTTATACTGAAAGTTATTATGCGGTGGTCGCTATTGGTAAATTCTTCACCTACGTTATTATTCTCTATCATGTCTTCGTTTGTTGCAAATACTAGGTCAAGAACATTATTTCCGCGAGTTGGGCTGTTGACAAATTGGATACGGGAGCTCTCTTGTAAGTTAGTGTAAAGATCTTGACCATAATGAGCTGATAACGGTTCTCCCCCACTTTGTTACTGGTAAATTAAAGTCACCAAGAATTATGGAATGTTGCGTGTTAATAATTTCGTTTAATTGCTCATAGATATCACGGTCGGTTTTGTACAGGTTGAGCTGGGGGTCTGTATAATAAAGCTAACAAAAGTTTCGCCCCACAATTATTTCTAATGAGTATATAAAGTGTATCTACGTTATCAATATGTGGCTTTGATAATAGGATTGGTTTAAGATCGTCTTTAATATATAATAGAACTCCGCCTCCCCTTTTATTTGTTCGTCCTTTTTCAAATATTGTGTAACCGGGAATTTTTATACTCTGCTAGGAAATCTCTGCTTTCAGTATTTAGCCACGATTCGGTTATGCCGATTATATCATAATTTTCTGTGAAAGTTATTTCCTCTAAATCTGTAAATTTGTTATGGATGCTGCGAGCGTTTACGTAAAATACCTTTAAGCTATTTCGGTTTACTCTATTTATTTGTTTTACGTTACCTGACCTTGACGTACCTGGGTAGTCCCGTTTTTTGATCGGTGGTTGATGACCGCGTCGTTCAGCAAACGCTCGAAACGGGCTGAGAGAGAGAGAGAGAGAGAGAGAGAGAGAGAGAGAGAGAGAGAGAGAGAGAGAGAGAGAGAGAGAGAGAGAGAGTGAGAGAGAGAGAGAACAGGAATCAGATTACTCTCCTGTTTTGTGTTGGTAAATCTGGAGCAACTGAATCCTCCAAACTATTCCAAGCAACAGAACACACCATTACTTTTGTTAACCTGGTATTGTTTTCCTGGCATACTATGGAGGAATCAAGGCACTCCAATGTACCAACCAAAAAAAAAAATGAATTACCTCCATTAATTAACTCTTCTATTTACCTTTATCCTTCATTCTCTATTCAAACAACAAAGGAAACCCAACCCAACCTGTTTTCAAAGGTCACACACACACACACACACACACACACACACACACACACACACACACACACACACACACACACACACACGCACACTGATGACGAAGGAAACACTTGTACTTAAGAAAAAAAAAATCAGAGGACGAGGGACGAAGAAAACACGATAATAATAATAAAGATAATAATAATAATAATAATAATAATAATAATAATAATAATAATAATAAAAACAATAATAATAATAATGATAATAATAATAATAATAATAATAATAATAATAATAATAATAATGATAATAATAATAATAATAATGATAATAATAATAATAATAATAATAATAATAATAATATTAATAATCTGACTAAATTATCCAGTCTAATGAACTTATTATTATTTAAACCATAAAATTATCTGCTCTCACCTTAGTCTACTCTGATGTGACCTATTCTACTGTGTTGTGGCGTTGTTTGTTTGTTGTAAGCTAGACCTACTCTCTCTTTCTTTCTTCTCTCTCTCTCTCTCTCTCTCTCTCCTCTCTCTCTCTCTCTCTCTCTCCTACTCTCTCTCTCTCTCACTCTCTCTCTCTCTCTCTCTCTCTCTTGTCCTAGCACCACTATATTCGTCCTTGCTTTACCCTGACCTACACCTTCTCTCCTACTCCCGCACCCCCCCCAAGCCTGCCCCCAACTCCCACCCCACCCAAGCCTGCCCCCTACTCCCGCACCCCCCCCCCCCCCCCAAGCCTGCCCCCAACTCCCGCACCCCCTAAATCTGACCTGACTTGATTATAAATAGGCCTAACGAATCACTGTCTTCTCTTGACCTTAATATGACCTGACCTGACCTAATAGTCCCTCTGTAACCTTCACACACACACACACACACACACACACACACACACACACACACACACACACACACACACACACCCTATCTCTCTCAGCATAGGTCATTGAATACATCTACGAAAATAAAGTGAATAATAATATTGACATAATAAAGGAAATAATTAGAAGAAAGAGAGAGGGAGATGAAGAAATAAAAATAATAATAATAATAATAATACGAATGAAATGAAAGGAGAAACGGAAGAAAAGAAAGAGAAGATAAAGAGAGAATGAAGAAACTATAAGAATGTGAAAGGAAATAGAAAGGGAAAAGAGAAGAGGAAGAAGATATGATAAGAATTGTGAAAGGATTTATTATCGAGAAGGGAAAATTTCAAAAGAATGTGAAAGGAGGGAGTAATAATGGAAAGTGGTATATACTGGTGAGAGAGAGAGAGAGAGAGAGAGAGAGAGAGAGAGAGAGAGAGAGAGAGAGAGAGAGAGAGAGTGTGTGTGTGTGTGTGTGTGATGTGTGAGAAAAAGAGAGTGAGTGTGTGTGTGTGTGTAAAATAAGAGATTTCAACGCTCAAACCAGTAATAATCAGACATTTCAACGACAAAGTAAAAATAAAAAATCTTAAAATTTCGACTATTATTATATTGTTGTTGTCATTTATCTTGCCAAACTATAAAAAAAAAAAAAAATCTTATACCTACGATATCCTCTGCAAACTATCGTAAAATATTTCAATATATTCCAGTTTTAATTGAAAGGCACATTACTCATGATTTAAAAAAAAAAAATAGAAAGCAGAAAGATTAAAAAAAAAAAAAAAAAAAATCAAACAAACACTCACACACACACACACACACAAAACAAGTTATCAAATAAATAAAAAGGTCAAGTTTAGAACAGTTACCCACTTATAATTTTCTGCTGTGGATCCGTTTTCTTTCTTTTGCATGTGAGTTTGTTTACATCTGAGATTCCGAGGCGACCCCTTGGCTGGCTTTGGCTGTCATTGTCGACTTTCTCAAACTATAACTGTGGGCTGTCTGTCTGTGTGTGTGTGTGTGTCTATCTGTGTGTCGTGAGTCTGTCTGTCTGTGTGTGTGTCTATCTGTCTGTGTGTGTGGTGTGTGTGTGTCTATCTGTCTGTCTGTGTGTCTGTCTGTCTGTCTGTCCATCATAGAACCATAATTTTATCAGTCTTAATAAAAAAATAAAATAAAATAAATAAAATATAACGTACACAAATAGAAATATTACTTGGCTATAAATATATACTCATTAAGCTTAGATGTTTTCATGTAATATTGAAATGCTAAAGAAAACAAAGGAAATACGAATATACTAGAGAGAATAGAGAGACGTAGAAGAGAGACAGGGTGGAGCAGAAGAGGGGTGGCAGGGTGAGGTAGAAGAGAGGGGTGGCAGGGTGGAGCAGAAGAGGGGTGGCAGGGTGAGGCAGAAGAGAAGGGGGTAGGTGGGGGTCGCTCTGTCCCACTACCACGGTCGCTGGTGAAAGTGTATAAAATCTTGGCAGTGAATTATTTACCTGTCTACCCTTACCTGTATCACCTGTCTTCCTACCTACTGTCTCCCCTTACCTTACCTGTCTACCCTATATCCTAGTCCTACCTTTACCTGTCTACCCTTACCTTACCTCACACTACCTCTACTTAAATTACCTGCCTACTTGTCTCCTGCCTACCTCACCTGTCTCCTGCTTACCCTTACCTCATCTTATCCTGCCTACCCTTACCTACCCTGCCTAATCCTTACCTTACCCTGCCCTACCTCGTCCCCTCCCCTTCCTTACCTTAGCTAGCCCTGCCACTACTTACCTTGCCTCCCTAAGCTTTGCCAAATTGACAAATAAACACACACACACACACACACACGAAAATAAACTACAACACACACACACACAATCAAGAAAATAAACTACAACACACACACACACACACACACACACACACACACACACATAATATATATATACACACACACACACACACACACACACACACACAATCAATAAAATAAACTACAACACACACACACACACACACACACACACACAGACACCAAGCCATTCCCCCCCCCAAAAAAAAAAAAAAAAAAAAATGTACAGTAAATATATATGCATGAATAGCGAGTGTAAAAGAGAAAGAAGTGATTAGACCTCAAGGTTTCTGGACCTATATAGTGAACAATAATAAATGTTGGAGAGATACAGATAGTGGTTGTTGTTGCTGCTTTTGCTGTATCGACATAAGACTAATTGCAACTTACTGCCTTGACATTATAATATACTTTTAAGAAGATGAGAATTTCAGACATTAATTTATTATGTGCCTGAAACATTATTTGCCTGAAACATTATTTGACTGAAACATTATGTGCCTGAAACATTATTTGACTGAAACATTATTTGCCTGAAACATTATTTGCCTGAAACATTATTTGCCTGAAACATTATTTGCCTGAAACATTATTTGACTGAAACATTATTTGCCTGAAACATTATTTGTCTGAAACATTATTTGCCTGAAACATTATTTACTAAGGATATATAGAGAGAGAGGTGAAGGAAAGGAAGGGAGGGATAGAGAGGGGAAGGAAGGGAGGGAGGAATGGTAGGATGGGTAGGGAAGAAGAAAGGAAGGAAGGAAGGGAGGGAGAAGGGAGAGGTAGGAAAGAAGAAAGGAAGGAAGGAAGGAAGGGAGGGAGAAGGGAGAGGTAGGGATGGAGAGGGGAAGGAAGGAGGGAAGGGATGGTAGGAAGGGAGGGATAGAGAGAGGGGAAGGAAGGAGGGAAGGGATGGTAGGATGGGTAGATAAGAATAGGAAGGTTAGGTCACTACGCTACTGACCTCTTGACACACACACACACACACACACACACACACACCTGAGAATTACGGCCAAAAGTTCAAGGATGCTTATACCCACCACGACCTTGAAATTGCGGCCAGCGGATAGATAGGTTGTGTGTGTGTGTGTGTGTGTGTGTGTGTGTGTGAAAGGTCAGGTTACGGTTAGCTATGTCAGTGCCAGGGTCAGTTCTCTCTCTCTCTCTCTCTCTCTCTCTCTCTCTCTCTCTCTCTCTACTCTCTCTCTCTCTCTCTCTCTCTCTCTCTCTCACACACACACACACACACACACACACAGAGCTGACATCTCACGCAACCCGCTTGCATGGAACACCCACCCCTTTCCTTCACACACACACACACACACACACACACACGCTATCTCTCTCTCTCTCTCTCTCTCTTACCTTGTTTTGTAGA
The DNA here is from genome assembly GCA_034508575.1 of Petrolisthes manimaculis. Lineage (NCBI taxonomy): Eukaryota > Metazoa > Arthropoda > Malacostraca > Decapoda > Porcellanidae > Petrolisthes > Petrolisthes manimaculis. Next base: position 30,534 of record JAWZYT010007098.1, on the reverse strand, counting down.
GGCTGTTTGTTTGTTTGTTTGTTTGTTTGTTTGTTGTTGTTGTGACGTCACTTGCTATAATAGAATATAAAAATATTCATATAAGTTCTTGTTATAATTATAATATACACAATACCAGTACACACATCTTCACTACCACCCACCCATATAATTATTGACATCTTCACTACCTACCTACCTACCTACCACCCACATCTTACCTACCTACCTACCTACCTACCTACCTTCCACCCACATCTTAACTACCACCCACCCGCATCTTACCTACCTACCACACACATTTTACCTACCTACCACCCACATCTTACCTACCTACCTACCTATCATCCACCCACCCACATCTTTCCTACCTGCCTACCTACCACCCACATCTTAACTACCACCCACACACATCTTAACTACCACCCACCCACACACATCTTACCTACCTACCTACCACCCACATCTTACCTACCTACCACCCACATCTTAACTACCACCCACACACATCTTAACTACCACCCACCCACACACATCTTACCTACCTACCTACCA
>JAWZYT010007098.1:12500-17500 GCA_034508575.1 Petrolisthes manimaculis | reverse complement strand
CTATTGTTGGGATTGGACTATTCTTATATCTGTCCGTCCTGGCTTTTATGGGTTGGAGAAGGTTGAAGTGACGGACATCATGACGGGGTTTGGGTATGGTCGGTGGGAGAAGATTTCGGTGTCGTGGGTGGATTAACAGTTGTTTACTGAAGTCCCAGAGGAGCTGTTGGTGTCTGGTGGCAAGGGATGGTATTGTGAGGGTATTGAGGGCTTGTTGGTAGGTGGTGTATTCTGTACCCAGAATGACACGACATGCTCTCTTCTGTACCCTCTCTAACTGTTGCCTCTGTGTCTGATTGATGGCTGAAGACCAACAAGGGCAGGCGTAAGTAAGTTTGGGAATGATGAAGGTGTTATATATTCCCACCAGTTCCTTCTGTGGTGTCCCTAGAGTCTTCAGTCGCCTTAAAATAAACAGGCGGTATGTGGCTGACTGGATGATGGTGCTGATGTGACTTTTCCAGTTAAGTTTGTCATCCAGCATGACACCTAATAACTTGGTGGTGTTCACTATTTGTAGTTGTTGTTGTCCTAATGTTAACACTGGTGGTGGTGGTGGTGTGATAGCAGTGTGAAATTGCATCACTACTGTCTTGTCTTGGTTGATGGAGACGTTGTTGTTGTTGGTCCACGTCTGGAGGTTGTTAAGATGTTGTTGTAAGGGATGGTAGTCAGGAGACATGTTGTTGATGACTGTCCCAACGGTAGAATCATCCACATACTTCCAGCGAAAATCTGCATCTGTCAAGGCGTCGTTGATTAGGATGAGAAAGCTTAGGGGTCCGACTCGTGTCCCTTGGGCCACGCCACATGAGAGGTGTTGTAGTGTAGACAATGTACCCTTGTGACGCACTGCTTGACGTCTGTCACACACGAAGTTTGCCAGCCATGCTACTAGACTGGGCTCCACTCCAATATCGATAGCTTTCCTAAGTATTACGTTATGGTCTACTAAATCGAAAGCCTTTCTGAAATCAATGAATGCAAGGGCAACTGAGGTCTTTCTTTTTTCCAGGTTACTGTATATGAAGTCAAGCAGGCTTATGAGACAGTGGGTGGTTGATGATGACTTCATGTTTCCAAATTGTTGGGGGTCAATTACATTTGAGATATTGGCTGTGACCCAGTCGAACACAAAACTTTCACATAACAGGCTTGGGAGGGGGGTTATGGCAATGGGTCTTAATTGATCAAGTGACTGGGGTTTGGAGACTTTTGGTATTGGAGTTACATAAGCTGTCTTCCAATCCTGTGGGCATTTACTCTGACTAAGGGATGCGTTGATTATTGAACAAAGGGGTATTGCAAGCTCAACAGCAAACTCACGGTACAATTTAACAGGAAGGTCAATAGGGGTAGTGGAGCGTTTGAGCTTAAAGCTTAGGAGCTTATTGTAGACCTCGTGCTCATTAACGCGTGGGGGAGGGATGGAGGGTAGGTAAGCTGGTAATTGGGTAGAGTCCAGTCGGGGCAGGGTTTGACAGATCTTGGCGAAATGGTCATTTAAGAGATTAGCTGCTTCCTGGTTGGTATGTCCGTCAACACAGGGGATAGAGGGTGACTTTTTCCCCATCCCACACAGGTCCTTAAGTTTCTTGTACCACTGACTCATGTTCGTAGATTTGAGGTGGTGAATTTTTGTTGGGTAGTACAACTTTTTGGCAGCTTTGATTTCTCTTATAACCTTGTTGCGCAGCATGTTATACCTCCTCCTGTCGTTGTAAAACGCCTTGTTGCGCTGCTCCATCAGTCTCTTGATCCGTGGTGTAATCCATGGCAGGTCAGCAGGGTGATTCCTAACCTTCTTAGTAGGGAAGAAGTGGTGGTAGGCCTGGGTGATGGTAGTTTGATAATTCTCCCACTTACTATCAACGTCGATAACAGTTAGTACCTCTGTCCACGGATACTGTGTCAGCCACTGTCCAAACTGTCTGATAGCAGAGTCTGGTGTAGGTCTACATATCTTGGTGGTAAGGTTGGCTTGATGGTGGGAGGTGGTGGTGGCAGGGGCCCAAAACACGGAGAGATGGTTACTTTTTCCCACGGGTGGAAGTGGTTGGGGGGGTAGGTACTGGTCAGCTAGGTCTGTGATAATGAGGTCTAGAGTGTTCTGTTCGTGGGTAGGAAAGTTGATAATCTGGGTGATGTTTAGTTGATCTTCCATTTCCTGTAGGTGTGTGTGTGTGTATGTAGGTGTGTGTGGGCGTGTGTGTATGTACTGTATGTATGTACTGTAGGTGTGTGTGTGTGTATGTAGGTGTGTGTGGGCGTGTGTGTATGTACTGTATGTATGTACTGTAGGTGTGTGTGGGCGTGTGTGTATGTACTGTATGTATGTACTGTAGGTGTGTGTATGTAGGTGTGTGTGTGTATGTAGGTGTGTGTATGTAGGTGTGTGTGTGTGTGTGTGTGTGTGTATGTAAGTAGGTGTGTGTGTGTGTGTATGTAGGTGTGTGTGTGTGTATGTAGGTGTGTGTGAGTGTGTGTGTGTGTTTCTATGCAGGTGTGTGTGTGGGCGTGTGTGTATGTAGGTGTGTGTGTGTGTGTATGTAGGTGTAGGTGTGTGTGTGTGTGTGTGTTTCGTGGCAATGTGTAAAGTATTCTCTAACCATCAATTTCTTAACTACATCACTTGGGGAATTCCTGAATAAAATATCTCCAGATCCTAAACTCACACGTAAAATTTCAAACACGAGGGGGAAGTTTAGTTTTGTGTTGTGTTGATAAATCTGGAGTAACTTTGGAGGAATCAAGGCACTCCAATGTACCAAAAAAAAAAAAAATAATAATAATAATTACTACCTTATATATGACCATATTTTCGAAGCCAGATAGATAGATAGATTGATAGATAGATAGATAGATAGATAGATAGATAGATAGATAGATAGATAAGTAGATAGATAGATAGATAAATAGATTGATTGATAGATAGATAGATAAATAGATAGATAGATAGATAAATAGATAGATAGATAGATAAATAGATAGATAGATAGATAAATAGATAGATAAATAGATAAATAGATAAATAGATAGATAGATAGATAGATAAATAGATAGATAGATAGATAGATAAATAGATAGATAGATAGATAGATAAATAGATATATTATTGGATAGACAAACTGTTAGTCAAAGTGTAGGTAGTAAATGTTATGTATATATTATTTTATATCAACCACTCACTCCCATTCGTTGAACAATGAACTTTTATAACCTTGAACTCGTGTATGTCAAGGAGGAGGTGGAGGAGGAGGAGGAGGAGGTGGAGAAAGAGGAGATGGAAGAGAAAGAGGTGGAGGAAAGAGGAGGTGGAAGAAGTGAATAAAACTTTAATATATTATCGTCTCGTGTAAAAAAAAAAAAAATCAGAAGAATAAAATTTAAACCTTCCTTGATTGTTCAGTTGTTCTTTCCCTCCCTTCCTAATGTTCACTTGTTCTTTCCCTCCCTTTCTGGTGTTCACTTGTTCTTACCCTGCCTTCCTAATGTTCACTTGTTCTTTCCCTGCTTTCCTGATATAATAAATAACATCTAATTGACATAAAATATATATAATCTAATACTCTGACATAACACACACACACACACACACACACACACACACACACACACACACACACACACACACACACACACACACACACCTTCACCCAGTCTCAACCTCACCACATAATAATAATAATAATAACAATAATAATAATAATAATAATAATAATAATAATAATAATAATAATAAAGTAGTTTATATAATCTATTGTTGCCCACACCAAGTTATTTATCATCTTCCATTATTATTATTATTATTATTATTATTATTTATATTTTTGTCGTCTCGTCTCGTTAAAGTTATCTCAATTTCCTTTATACTTTCTTACTTCTCTCGTTAATTAAAGTTATCTCACCTTTCTTTTATATTTACTTACTTCTCTCACTCTAAACTCTCTCATCTCATTATTAAAGTTATCTCTCCTTTCTTTATATTTTCTTACTTCTCTCACTCACAATTATCTCACATTTCATTACAATTGCTTACTTCTCTCGTAAATTAAAGTTATCTCACCTTTCTTTATATTTTCTTATTTCTCTCACTCACAACTCTCTCATCTCATTATTAAAGTTATCTCTCCTTTCTTTATATTTTCTTATTTCTCTCACTCACAACTCTCTCATCTCATTATTAAAGTTATCTCTCCTTTCTTTATATTTTCTTATTTCTCTCACTCACAATTATCTCATCTTACATTAAAACTTGCTTAATTAAGGGGGTGTGGGAATAGGGGGACAGGCTTGGGGGGGTTGGGGGGTGCAGGAGTAGGGGGACAGGCTTGGGGGGTGCGGGAATAATGGGGACAGGCTTTCTACTCACTCCAAGCCTGTCCCTCTATTCCCGCACCCCCCCCCCCCCCTCTAGTCCCCCACCTCAAGCCTGTCCCCTACTCCCACACCCCCTTACTTCTCTCGTAATTATAATGATGATTGCCCACCTGGATAATTATATAAAAATTATTTATATTATTATTATTATTATTATATTTTTTATCGGTGGACAACATTAATAAAAAGAAACACAAAAATTAAATACAATGTGAATTGAATTTATAAACAACATCTTGTATTTTACTAATATTTACAAGATTTACACTAACATATGCATAAATTCATCTTTAATGTGATGGAATGCAGTTTAATGTATATATATATAAAAAAAAAAATTCAAATAAATCAATGTATGTTTTCCTACATTTCCATTTATTAGGATTATATATTTTTTTTTTATTATACTGTATATATATCTAAATTTCGGTTCCCACATCTCTCAGTAACTCTCTCTCTCTCTCCATCTATTTTATTCCTCTCTCTCTCTCTCTCTCTCTCTCTCTCTCTCTCTCTCTCTGTCCTTGCTGTCTGCCCATCCCTTAAACCTGTCCTCGTGTGTGTGTGTGTGTGTGTGTGTGTGTGTGTGTAACCCTTCATCACAACAAAATTAACAAGGA
>JAWZYT010007098.1:0-7500 GCA_034508575.1 Petrolisthes manimaculis | reverse complement strand
GCTAAAACCTCATTATTCTCTCGTATTTTACAAGCGGGTCACAATTTACATACACAAATACAGACTCCCTGGGTTTCTGCATATGTAAATGATATTCTTAAAAGGAAAATGTTGCGTCTTAGATTAAATTTATACGAAGTTTGACGCGATCGTAAATTCGAAGGAGACAGAATACAAATGTCAATGTGAATTTATGTACATGCAGGCTGGTGGGTTTTGAACTTTTGATGTTTATATACACACACACACACACACACACACACACACACACACACACATACTCACACACACACACACACATGCTCACACCAGTCAGAAAATAATGAAAAAAAATATATAATAAGCCAGATTACAAGCCAATTAGACAGACATACATACAGGGTAGCCATATAATCAACCAATCAATCAGTCAGTCAGTCAGTCAGTCAGTCAGTCAGTCAGTCAGTCAGTCAGTCAGTCAGTCAGTCAGTCAGTCAGTCAGTCAGTCAGTCAGTCAACCCAAGCAAAGAGACTTACAGAGAACACCATAATTTTATATACGACAGGGTAAAAAAAGTTTCAGTCGACCATTTCAACCCAAAAGATAAACACAAGGAACACTCATACATATATTTTTTTTAATGATGATGAAGGGTGGGAAGGAAAGGATGGGTAAGGTAGGAAAAATGAAGGATAGGAAGGCAAGAAAGGGTAGGAAGGAAGGCAAGAAAGGGTAGGAAGGTAAGGATGGGTAAGGCAAGGCAAGGCAAGGAAGGGTAAGGTAGGAAAAATGAAGGATAGGAAGGCAGGTAAGGATGGGTGAGGTAGGAAAAATGAAGGATAGGAAGGCAAGGAAGGGTAGGAAGGCAAGGATGGGTAAGGCAGGAATAAGAAAGGGTAGGAAGGCAAGAAAGGGTAGGAAGGCAAGGATGGGTAAGGTAGGAAAAATGAAGGATAGGAAGGCAAGAAAGGGTAGGAAGGCAAGGATGGGTAAGGCAAGAATAATGAAGGATAGGAAGGAAGGCAAGAAAGGGTAGGAAGGCAAGGATGGGTAAGGCAGGAATAAGAAAGGGTAGGAAGGCAAGGATGGGTAAGGCAGGAATAATGAAGGATAGGAAGGGTAGGAAGGCAAGGATGGGTAAGGCAGGAATAATGAAGGATAGGAAGGCAAGAAAGGATAGCAAGGCAAGGATGGGTAAGGCAGGAATAAGAAAGGGTAGGAAGGCAAGGATGGGTAAGGTAGGAAAAATGAAGGATAGTGTAATATATGCATGGATAAACTGCAGGTAAAATTCTCCAAGGTTATGATAATAGGGTGGGGTGTGGTGTGGTGGGGTGAAATGGGGTGTTGGAAGGTGTGGGGGTGTGGTGGGGTGTGGTGGGGTGTTGGAAGGTGTGTGGGTGTGGTGGGGTGGGGGTGGAATGTGTGGTGGGGTGTGGTGGGGTTGGAAGGTGTGGGAATGGGTGGGGTGTGGTGGGGTGTGGTTTGTTGGAAGGTGTGGGGGTGTGGTGTGGTGGGGGTGAAATGGGGTGTTGGAAGGTGTGGGGGTGGGGTGTGGTGGGGTGAAATGGGGCGTTGGAAGGTGTGGGGGTTGTGGTGTGGTGGGGGTGGATTGGGGTGTGGTGTGTTGGGGTTGGAAGGTGTGGGGATGGGTTGGTTTGGGTGAGGATAAGGTTGGGTTAGGAGGAATGGGATGGGTTTGGGTGGGGATAAGGTTGGGTTAGGATGGGTTGGGTTAGGATGGGTGGAGTCAGGAGAGGTTAAGGATGGGTTGGGTTAGGATGGGTTGGGTTAGGAAAGGAGGAATGGTCAGATGTATGATTTTTTTATTCTTAATTTTTCTTCTTTTTTTAAGGATGTGTGTAATTAGGAGAGGCAGGCTGTGTGTGTGTGTGTGTGTGTGTGTGTGTGTGTGTGGTGTGTGTGTGTGTGTGTGTGTGTGTGTGTGTGTGTGTGTGTGTGTGTGTGTGTGTGTGTGTGTGTGTGTGTGTGTGTGTGTGAGGGATGGGTTGGGGTGGGAGGAACGATCACGGTGGCCTTCGAACCCGCACCCCCCTAATCCCCCCACTCTCCCCCCCCTAATCCCCCCACCCCCACTCCTTCAACTCTTCAACCCTTCATTCTCCCTCCTCTGATGTGTGTGTGTGTGTGTGTGTGTGTGTGTGTGTGTGTGTGTGTGTGTGTGTGTGTGTGTGTGTGTGTGTATTTTTTTGGCACTCACGATGTTAATTGTTATGTGTGTGTGTGTGTGTGTGTGTGTGTGTGTGTGTGTGTGTGTGTGTGTGTGTGTGTGTGTGTGTGTGTGTGTGTGTGTGTGTGTGTATTTTTTTGGCACTCACGATGTTAATTGTTATGTGTGTGTGTGTATGTGTGTGTGTGTGTGTGTGTGTGTGTGTGTGTGTGTGTGTGTGTGTGTGTGTGTGTGTGTGTGTATTTTTTTTGGCACTCACGATCTAAATTGTTATGTGTGTGTGTGTGTGTGTGTGTGTGTGTGTGTGTGTGTGTGTGTGTGTGTGTGTGTGTGTGTGTGTGTGTGTAAATAAATATTGCGTAATGGTAGTTTAATAACAAATAAATAAAAAATAATTAGTCACCTCACATTTTCTCTCTCATTCTTCATCATCATCATTTTCATTTCATCTCTCATTTTCATCATCTTTCTTCATTTCTCTTTCACTTCACTTTCTTTATCCTCACTTTCTGTATCTCCCTCCTTCACACACACACACACACAGACACACACACACACACAGGAACGATCACAGGGTTCCTAAATAATCACACGCCCATTGAAATCACACACGTAAAAAATATACCGTAGAAAAACTTGAAATAGTCAGGGTCGTTTGAGAAGCCTGGGGGGAAAGATGAGAGAGGCGGATTTTGGAGATAGACTGGTAGGTAGGTAAGTAGGTAAGGTAGGTAGGTAAGGAGGGATGTATATAAGTAGATGGTAGGTAGGTATGTAGGTAGGTAAGGAGGGATGTATATAACTAGATGGTAGGTAGGTATGTAGGTAGGTAAAGAGGGATGTATATAAGTAGATGGTAGGTAGGTATGTAGGTAGGTAAGGAGGGAAGTATATAAGTAGATGGTAGGTAGGTATGTAGGTAGGTAAGGAGGGATGTATATAACTAGATGGTAGGTAGGTATGTAGGTAGGTAAGTAGGGATGTATATAACTAGATGGTAGGTAGGTATGTAGGTAGGTAAGGAGGGATGTATATAAGTAGATGGTAGGTAGGTAGGTAATGAGGGATGTATATAAGTAGATGGTAGGTAGGTATGTAGGTAGGTAAGGAGGGATGTATATAAGTAGATGGTAGGTAGGTATGTAGGTAGGTAAAGAGGGATGTATATAAGTAGATGGTAGGTAGGTATGTAGGTAGGTAATGAGGGATGTATATAAGTAGATGGTAGGTAGGTATGTAGGTATAGGTAAGGACGTAAGTAGATGGTAGATAGGTAAGGTAGGTAGGTAGGTAGATATGTAGGTAAGGACGTAAGTAGATGGTAGATAGGTAAGGTAGGTAGGTAGGTAGATATGTAGGTAAGGACGTAAGTAGATGGTAGATAGGTAAGGTAGGTAGGTAGGTAGATATGTAGGTAAGGACGTAAGTAGATGGTAAATAGGTAAGGTAGGTAGGTAGATAGGTAAGGAGGTATGTAGGTAGATATGTAGATAGGTAAGTAGATAAGGAGGAATAGATAGATAGGCAGGTGTGAAACAGTTTAATATGCAGGTGTGAAACAAAATAACAAGAAAGTGTGAAACAGAATAATAATATGTAGGTGTGAAACTGAATAATATGTAAGTGTGAAACTGAATAATATGTAGGTGTGAAACATGTTAATATAGGTAGATATACAGGTGTGAAACAGGTATATTATAGGTAAATATACAGGTGTTAAACAGGTATATGTGTATGTATATTATTAAGGAGTTTCGCCACCAATCTGACTGTCAACACTAACTATATCTTGCCAATGGTTTATTATTATTATTATTATTATTATTATTCTGTGCTCACGTAAGGGGAAGGTGGGTAGGTGGGTGGGTTGGTAGGTGTAGGTGGGTGGGTAGGGGAGTTGGAAAGGGAAGGTTACATGGGTGGGTGGGTGAATTCAGAAACGGTGGGTGGGTGGGTGGGGGAGTTGGGAAGAAGGTTGCATGGGTAGGTAGGTAGATAGGTAAGTAGATAGGTATGTAGGGAGGTAGGTAGGGAGGTAAGTGGGTAGGGTAGGTAGGTAAGTAGGTAGGTAGGTGAATGGGTTGGGGAAGTATGTGAGTAATGCTATAATATGTACTTGGAGAAAATAAAATAAACATGCAAGGAAGGAAATGAGAATAAAAATGTAACATAAAGGAGAGAGAGAGAGAGAGAGAGAGAGAGAGAGAAAGAGGGGGAGAGAGAGAGAGAGTGAGAGAGAGAGAGAGAGAGAGAGAGACAGAGAGAGGGAGGGAGAGAGAGAGGGGGGGACCCAATTAGATCGTGAGTGAGGGAAGGAATGGAGAAAAAAAATAAAAAAAATGAAAACACAAATCCACAAATCAAAACAAAAAATACGAGTTGGAGGGTGTAACAGAGGAAGGAAGGTCGAAGGTCTATGCCAAGGTTAGGTTATAAGAAGTGGGAATGATAGTTTGTGTATTTTATTCCTTCACCTTCCTTTTATTGTTTTATTCATTTTGCTTCAATCATGTCAACTTTTTTTTTTTTTTTTTTTTTTTGATATATTGGGCATTTTATTTCTTCGCCTTCCCTTTATTTTTTTATTCATTTCTTTCGATCGTTTCAACTTGTTTGTTTTTTTATTTTTACTTCCTTTCTTTGTTTGGTTTCATTGTTTATTTATTTCATGCCTCGCTCTTTTTTAAATTTTTATATGATAGTGTGTGTGTGTGTGTGTGTGTGTGTGTGTGTGTGTGTGTGTGTGTGTGTGTGTGTGTGTGTGTGTGTGTGTGTGTGTGTGTGTTGTGTGTGTGTGTGTGTGTGTGTGTGTGTGTGTGTGTGTGTGTGTGTGTGGAAAGGAGGAGTGTCTGCAAAAAGGTGTGTTCGTATGTGTGTTTGTAAAATGGTGTGTGTGTGTGTGTGTGTGTGTCTGCAAAAGTGTGTGTGTGTGTGTTTGTGTGTGTTTGCAAAAATGTGTGTGCCAAATTGTGTGTGTGTGTGTGTGTTTGTGTGTGTAGAAAGGAGAAGTGTCTGCAAAAAGGTGTATACATGTGTGTGTCTGTAAAAAGGTGTGTGTGTGTGTGTGTCTGTAAAAAGGTGTGTGTGTGTGTCTGTAAAAAGGTGTGTGTGTGTGTGTTAAGGGCTACCAAAGCACATCACTATTACCACTACCACTAGACCGTATACCCTACGTGTAACAACAATGATTACGACACACACACACACACACACAGACACATACACCGAATATTATTACTATTATTATTATTACACACTACACACACACACACAGACACTCACACAGACACACACACATCTCAGTAGGAAGAAGTACAGTGCTCGTGAAATCTGGGGGGTGCGGGAATAGGTGACAGGCTTTTTGCTCCCCCCCCAAACCTGTCCCCCCAATTCCCGCACCCCCACCCCCCCCAAGCCTGTTCCCCTATATCCACTCCCCCCCCAACCCCACCAAGCCTGTTCCCCTATATCCACTCCCCCCCAACCCCCCCAAGCCTGTCCCCCTACTCCCGCACCCCCCAACAACCCCCCCCCACGCCTGTCCCCCTACTCCCGCACCCCCCAACAACCCCCCCCACGCCTGTCCCCCTACTCCCGCACCCCCCAACAACCCCCCCCCCACGCCTGTCCCCCTACTCCCGCACCCCCAACAACCCCCCCACGCCTGTACCCCTACTCCCGCACCCCCAAGTCTGTACCCCTACTCCCGCACCCCCTTAATCAAACTATTCCCAAACAATAATAGTTCATCATCATTATTTTGTGGTAATCAAATCCTGTTTCCCTATAATTATATGATGAAGGAATCAAAGTACTCCAATATTTGGCCTCAAAACCGATTGACGCCTATATATAATAGCCCATAAATAACTGTATGGGCTACATAATTATAATCACAGCAGTAGTACCAAGGGTTAGTTCGAGCCTTGGGACTATTGTAATTGGTCGAGATTGGCTGACTCCTCCCCCCTTTGGTGGAGGTGGGCGTGGCCAAAATACATCCACACTCCACTTGGTGTTATCTGAGCCAATACCCTCACTCGTGCCTGTCATTCTCTCCCTCTCCCTGTCTCCCCTATATAGCTCTTATCAGTTTAAGGAGAGAGTATACTTTGGTTACATTGGAGTGCCTTGATTCCTCCAAAGTATGCCAGGAAACAGGACCAGATGTACAAAAATAATGGTGTTCTGTTGCTGGGAAGAGTTTGGTGTAATCATTATCTCCCAAAATGTCCAAACTATAGCCTCCCCTTAAGAGTGTGATGTAATGTTGGCGGTACACATGACTGGCGAGTCCGGTGTGACCGTGAGTGTCTTATATACCTCCCGTCACCCTCAATGTCCCTCAGTGCCTCATGGACAACCAAGCAGAGATGACGTTCTTCTACTCAGTGCTATTTTTTTCTGTGTATTTCACGGTTATTCCTGTTCTTAAATACTCAAACGCATTTCCTTATGTTTAATAATGAATAGTTAAATAATAAGAGTTCTTGAACACTCTAAATTTAAGTTAAAATCAGCTAAACTTTTGATATAAGAAAAAAGTTAAAATCAGCAAAACTTTTGAAATTAGAAAAAAAGTATGGGAATTATTGGAGGCTTCTGATTCCTCCTGACTATGCACGAAACAAACTCCTATAATTAATGAATGTAAATGGTGTTTCGTGGCAGTGTTTGAAGGACTCACTAACCTCCAATATTTTAACTACTACTACTAATAATAACAATAATGATAATAATAATAATACACAAATATAAAACCAGAAACTAACACAAACCAAAATTAAATGCTACGAAAAATAATAATAATAATAATAATAATAATAAAGGAAAATAGTGCCTATATAGTGATAAGAAGACATAACATAAACAAAAGTGTCGTTATAAAAAGTTAGAATCACCAACAACAACAACAAACAACAACAAACAACAATAAACCAAACAGACCAGTAGGAGGAGGAGGAGGAGACAATGAAGTGTACCTGTTGTTGTAAGTAGAAAAAAAATAAGGGGGGGAGGAGGTGGTGGTGGTGGTCGAAAAAAAAAAAATATATATATATATATACATAATTATCAGTATTATTAGTATTAGTATTAGTATTATTTTGGCTACTACTACTATTATCATTATCATTATTACTGTTTTTTTTTTTTTTTTTTGCTACTACTACTACCACTATTATTATTTTATTTATTTTTTGGCTACTACTACTACCACTATTATTATTATTATTATTATTATTATTATTATGCTACTACTAATACGACCACTATTATTATTTTTTGGCTATTATTATTATTATTATTATTATTATTATTATTATTATTA
>JAWZYT010007097.1:0-10000 GCA_034508575.1 Petrolisthes manimaculis | reverse complement strand
TCGTGAGAGGATGGAGTTTGTGTTGGCGGTGGTGGGGGACGCGGACCGAGACAGTCTGAAGGCGCAACTTGACCAATGTGAGACCGAGGATGAAGCGGAGGGCATCCTACAATCACTCCTATGGCTCAGTGATTACAATAATGCTGTCAGGATTATGGAGGATGTGGAACGAGGTGAGGAGGATGTCGGAGAAGGTGAGGGGGATTTCGGAGGAGGTGTGGGGGTTGTCGGAGGAGGTGTGGGGGTCGTCGGAAGGGATGTGGGGGTTGTTGAAGGAAGGGGGCACCTCGGGGGGAACACAGCACACCAGGGGATCATTGTGGGTGTGGAGGAGGTGGGGGCGGGCCTTAAAAGTAACCAACCGCTGCAAGGAAACCCAGCGTCGTATAATGATATCTTCGTCAACATTGCACCGGAGGAAGAAGCAACGCCGCATGTTGCTGTCAACGAGGAAGGAAGGATAGAAGTTGACAGGGTAGAGGAAGAAGGAAGGATAGAAGTTGACAGTGCGGAGGAAGAAGGAAGGATAGAAGTGGTCAGTGCGGAGGAAGAAGGAAGGATAGAAGTTGACAGTGCGGAGGAAGAAGGAAGGATAGAAGTAGACAGTGCAGAGGAAGAAGGAAGGATAGAAGTTGACAGTGCGGAGGAAGAAGGAAGGATAGAAGTGGACAGTGCGGAGGAAGAAGGAAGGATAGAAGTGGACAGTGCGGAGGAGGAAGGAAGGATAGAAGTTGACAGGGTAGAGGAAGAAGGAAGGATAGATTACTTTGTAGAACACGGAGGAGTTAATCACGGAGATGAGAATATTGACGAGATAAAGTTAGACATTGCCGAGGGAGACGAGAACGGGGAGAATTTACCGAGGCGAGTTGGAACCACCGACCCCAACACACATTCAAAAAGGCACCCAGTGGACAAGGATCAGTGTTGCCAGAAGCCGGAAGATGTCGCGGCCCGGGTAGGTGATAATAATAAAGGTATAGGGAGTCAGGATGGGGAGTTAGGGAGTCAGGATTGGGAGTTATTGTGTGGAGTTGATTTGACAGACCGAGAAGAAGTTGAAAAAGTGCCGAGTGAGTTTTCCGAGGCTGTAGGTCGGGGGAATGTAACTCTAGGAACTCAATACCAACATCTAGAACAACAACAACAACACCTAAAACAACAACAACATCTAGAACAACAACAACAACATCTAGAACAACAACAACAACAACATCTAGAACAACATCAACAACACCTAGAACAACAACAACAACATCTAGAACAACAAGAACAACAACTCAGTCATTTAGAACAGCACAAGAGGAAACTAGAACACCAAGACAGTCTCGTAGAACAGCATAACAGGAACATAGAACAGCATAACAGGAATCTAGAACAGCAGAATATGAAACTAGAACACCAAGAACAGGATAACAGAACCGTAGAACACCGCCGCCACCGGAGTGAAGCGGAACAAGAACATTTCCAAGACACAGACGACAAAGATGATGATATAAAAGAAAATATAGAATGTCTGTCGGAGGATATTAAAGCAACGACTCATTTTGGAGTCAACGGAGGGGGAAGGGACGACGGAAAGGCAGCACCCGTAATCCAAGTAGATAATGATAATGATGATGATGATGATGATGATAATGTGAGTGTATCTAATTGTAGTGTGATTGGGATTTACGGTGACGACTGGATCGAACTTATTGACATTGCTGAAGTGACCTTGGGGGAAGAAGAAGAAGAAGAAGAAGATGAAGATGTAGATGTAGAAGGTGAAGGTGTAGACGCGGAGGAGTTTGAAGACGATGCGTCGGTCGTGAGTTTGGACGAGTTATTCTCACGTGACGATGACGGCGATGGTGATGGTGACGAGGAAACGGAATACCAGGAACTTGAAGAAGAGTTGAGTCAAGTTGATGATGATGATGATGATGATTTCCACACACCACAGCAGGAGTCTGAGGAGGATAGTGATGTGATGGTGTTGAGGGTAGTGAGAGAAGGTGCTACTGCTACTGCTGCTGGTGGTGGTGGTAGTGGTGGTAGTAGTGATGG
The DNA here is from genome assembly GCA_034508575.1 of Petrolisthes manimaculis. Lineage (NCBI taxonomy): Eukaryota > Metazoa > Arthropoda > Malacostraca > Decapoda > Porcellanidae > Petrolisthes > Petrolisthes manimaculis. Next base: position 7,951 of record JAWZYT010007097.1, on the reverse strand, counting down.
TAGTGGTGGTGGTAGACATGTACTTGAAGAAGGCACTGAAGAAGGAGAAGGAAGAGGAGGAGGAGGAGGAGAAGGAAGAGGAGGAGGAGAAGGAAGAGGAAGAGGAGGAGGAGGAGGAGGAGAAGGAAGAGGACAAGGAGGAGAAACTGTAGATACGGATGAGGTTGAAGTAGTGGCTGATGTAATGATGGATGAGGATGAGCAACTGGCCAGACGGATTGCAGCGGACTTGGCTGAGGAAGAGAGGATGAGTCTGGAAGCGGATGAAAGACTGGCACGAATGATATACCAGGAGATGCAAAGACAGGAGAGCGAGCAGGAATTACAGGACGCAGAACTGGCTCGGAGATTGGCCGGCGAAGACAGCGACGAGGCGGCCATCTTGAACGAGGATAGAGAAGACGATAGCGGGGGGGAAGAGGAGATTGAAATTGAACCCCCAGTTGACCAGGGAACGATGGAATGGATTGAGTTTTTGAGACCGAGAGAAGGAATGATTCAACCACAACAAAATATTCAAGGTTACGTTCAACCAGCTGGGATTCAAGGTCACGTTCAACCAGCTGGGATTCAAGGTCACGTTCAACCAGCTGGGATTCAAGGTCACGTTCAACCAGCTGGGATTCAAGGTCACGTTCAACCAGCTGGGATTCAAGGTCACGTTCAACCAGCTGGGATTCAAGGTCATATTCAACCAGCTGGGATTCAAGGTCACGTTCAACCAGCTGGGATTCAAGGTCACGTTCAACCAGCTGGGATTCAAGGTCACATTCAACCAGCTGGGATTCAAGGTCACGTTCAACCAGCTGGGATTCAAGATCTTATTCAACCAGCTGGGATTCAAGGTCACGTTCAACCAGCTGGGATTCAAGGTCACATTCAACCAGCTGGGATTCAAGGTCACGTTCAACCAGCTGGGATTCAAGATCTTATTCAACCAGCTGGGATTCAAGGTCATATTCAACCAGCTGGGGGACCTTTCATGATGATATACCAAGAACTTTTAAATGAGGCAAGAAGGGAGAGTATGGCAAGGAGTCGCGAAGCAGAATCGAACGCGGATGAGGAGACGGCAGCCAGGGGTAGATTATCCGTACACGCGGCCCAACGCCTACCGGACGAAAGGATCAGTGATGAAGTTCTCGCCCAACGCCTACCCGACGAAACGATCAGTGATGAAGTTCTCGCCCGGGAACTAACAGTACACGCGGCCCAACGCCTACCCGACGAAACGATCAGTGATGAAGTTCTCGCCCGGGAACTATCCGTAAAAGGAGCGACCTCGACCTGGCAGGACTTGAGAGGTGACCACGTGATAGCACAGAGACTGAAGCAAGAGGAGGAACAACTCAACCAAGAAATGGAGGAGAAACTGAGGCAGGATGAACAAATGGCCAGACAAATGGAAGAGGAGGAGGAGAGGGAAGCACAGACCCGAGAGTTGAATGAGAAGACGGCACAGTTCGCTGACCTCCTGACCTTGTTTCCCGATGCCGACCCAGCTTACCTACAGGAAAGGTTAGATGTTTTATTAAGTAGTTTTTGAATGAAGACTTGGGTAGGGTCATTATTTCTCCTCTCGTTAACTGTCCCTCTTTTCCTTCCTGCTTGCTGTCACACCTTTATCTCTCTCTCTCTATCACATTTTTCTGCCACTAAAGGACCTCCATGTTGCAGCACGTAATATCCATCAATCAATCAATTATGAATGAAAGCTGAAATATTTCCTAGAGTATATAATTATACTGGTACCTGTTTATTGATTTCCTTCTCTATTTCCACTCTAATCAATTTCCTTCCATCTCGTGTTACTTTACCTCTCCTTCCCTCCATCTTTCTCTTCTCTCCCTCCTTCCCTTACCTTTCTCCTCTCTCCCTCCTTCCCTCATCTTTCTCCTTCTCTCCCTCCTTCCCTCCACCTTTCTCCTTCCCTTTATCCTTTCCTCACCTTTCTCCTTCTCTCCCTCCTTCCCTCACATTCTCCTTCTCTCTCTTCTTCCCTCCCTCCCTCCTTCCCTCTACTCCTTCCTTCCCTTACCTTCTCCTTCTCTCCTTCCTTCCCTCACATTCTCCTTCCCTCCCTCTCTCTCCTCTCACTCACTCACAATCTCCTTGAACAGATTTGAGGGACCAGAGCAGTTCGAACAAGTAGTCGAATCAATCTTCGAGCTTCAAAAAACGGAGCCTAAAGACCCACACATCTACGGTCACTTCACAAAACGGAAACTTCAAAGCTTAACCGAACCAGGCACCTCGAGGGGGGGTGGACAACAACAACAACAACAACAACATCAACAACAACAACAACGACGACTACAACAGGGATTAACAATGGATGAAGAGGTTTGTTGTTTGTTTGTTTGTTTGTTGATCTACTTTCACTACTACTACTACTACTATCACGGCTTCCTGAATCATCGTGTCCTCCCCAACCAACAACAACAACAACAACAACACCACCACTAAGCCTTCGTAAATACCAACAACACCTTCCTTCGTATACTCCCCAACCAACAACAACAACAACAACACCAACAACAACACCACTAAGCCTTCGTAAATAACAAACAAACAAACAAACAAAAATATTCCTTAGCCTGTACTTATATTATTATTATTATTATTATTATTATTATTATTATTATTATTACATATAACTTGGTGAAACTTTACAGACTTCCTCATTTTAATGTTTTCTCTCTCCCCTCCTCTCTCTCTCTCTCCTACTCTCTCACTCCTTCCCTCCCTCTCTCTCTCTCTCTCACTCCTTCCCTCCCTCTCTCTCTCTCCCTCCCTCTCTCTCCCCTCCTCTTTCTCTCACTCCTCCTTCCCTACCCTCATCTCTCCCCCTCCCTCTCTCTCACTCCTTCCCTCCCTCTCTCACTCCTTCCCTACCCTCATCTTCTCCTCTGCCCCCTCCTCACCTCATCTCTCTCTCTCTCTGGGGAGAGAGCCTTCTACTTTGCTATCCTTACCTACGACTATCACTGGGGAGAAATTCATTCTCTACCAGTAACCTTCTAATCAGATCACCCCGTGTGGACCGTAAGGTCTGTTGTGGTCTGTGATTCTATGTAACTCTATGTAACTCTCTCTCTCTCTCTCTCTCCACAGGGTGCCACGGGGAGACAAACGTATGAATGTACCATCTGTTTCGAAGAGGAGGTGCCAGCGAGGGAAATGGCATCGTGTAGTGGCACTCTATATTTGCATCACTTCTGTATCGAGTGTGTCAGAAAGTGAGTTAAAATATATCCAGTGTGTGTGTGTGTGTGTGTGTGTGTGTGAGAAAGTGAGTTAAAATATATCCAGTGTGTGTGTGTGTGAGAAAGTGAGTTAAATTATTTCCAGTGTGTGTGTGTGTGTGTGTGTGTGTGTGTGTGAGAAAGTGAGTTAATTATTTCCAGTGTGTGTGTGTGTGTGTGTGTGAGAAAGTGAGTTAATTATTTCCAGTGTGTGTGTGTGTGTGTGTGTGAGAAAGTGAGTTAAATTATGTCCAGTGTGTGTGTGTGTGTGTGTGAGAGAAAGTGAGTTAAAATATTTCCAGTGTGTGTGTGTGTGTGTGTATGTGTGTGTGTGAGAAAGTGAGTTAAATTATGTTCAGTGTGTGTGTGTGTGTGTGTGTGTGTGTGTGAGAAAGTGAGTTAAAATATATCCAGTGTGTGTGTGTGTGTGAGAAAGTGAGTTAAATTATTTCCAATGTGTGTGTGCGTGTGTGAGAAAGTGAGTTAAATTATTTCCTTCACTCTGACCTAATATATTAATTTTCTCGTTCGGTTCTCGTTCCAGACACGTTGCGGCTCAGATCGGACTTGGCAACGATGTATTCCAGTGTATGAATGGCTACTGTGAAGCAGAGTTTACCACGCCCACGCTAAGTAGAGTCATGGAACCTCAAGTGCTTAAAAAGGTAGAGTTTTTTTTATTATTATTATTATTATTTTTTTTTTAGATTTTTTTTTGAGATTTAGATTTTTTTTTTAGATTTTTATTTTTAGATTTTTTTTTAGCTTTAGATTATTATTTTTTTAGATTTTTTTTTCGAGTTCGAGTCATGGAATATTAAGTGCTTTTAAAAATGTAGAGTTGTTATTATTATTATTATTATTATTATTATTATTATTATTATTATTATTATTATTATCTCTCACTTCTCTATCTATCTATCTCTCATTCTCCTATACCATCTCTCTCTTATCTCTTATATTCTACCTCTCATTTATCTATCTATCTATCTCCCATCCCTCCCACCCACCTATCTATCTATCTCTTCCCATCCCTCCACCTATCTCTCTCTCTTTTCCCATCTCTCCCACCTATCTATCTATCTCTTCCCATCCCTCCACCTATCTCTCTCTCTTCCCATCCCTCCACCTCTCTATCTCTCTCTCTTCCCATCCCTCCACCTATCTCTCTCTCTCTTCCCATCCCTCCACCTATCTCTCTCTCTCCTCCCATCTCTCCCACCTACCTATCTATCTATCTATTCCCTTCCTCCCCCAACCTCTCTCTATCCCTCCCCACCCCTCTCTCCCATCCCTCTCTCTCCCACCCCTCTCTCTCTCTCTCTCACAGGTGGAAGAGAGGCGTCAAACAGAGGAAGTAGTAAGAGCAGGTATACCCAACTTAGTCACGTGTCCATTCTGTAGTTATATGGTGATAATGGAGGATCAACGCAACAGGATATTCGAATGTCGTAATCGGGAATGCTTGAAGGATTCGTGTAGGTAAGTGAGAGAGAGAGAGAGAGAGAGAGAGAGAGAGAGAGGGGGGGGAGGGAGAGAGAGGGGGTTTGTGTGTGTAGGGGGTTGGTAGGTTGGTGGGTGAGGTGGGGAGAGAGAGTGTATGTGTGTGTGTGGGGAGGGGGGAGAGAGAGGGTTTGTGTGTGTGGGGAGGGAGGAGAGAGAGGGTGTGTGTGTGTGTGTAAAATTGAGAGAGAGGGAGAGAGAGTGTGTGTGTAGAGAGGGGGAGAGAGAGTGTGTGTGTGGGGAGAGAGAGGGGGAGTGTGTGTGTGTGTGTGTGTGTGTGAGTGAGAGAGAGAGAGGGAGTGTGTGTGTGAGATATTGGTGTTGATATTATTGTTATTATTTGTACTACTACTACTACCACTACTACTACCACTACCACTACTACTACTACTACTACCACTACTACTACTACTACTACTACTACTACTACTACTACTACTCTATAGGTTATGTAGAGAGCCATCCCACATTCCCCTTCGCTGTGAGGAAGTAGAGAGAGATAACCAGAGGGACGCCAGATTACTACTTGAGAACTCCATGGCAGAAGCAATGATAAGGTAAGAGAGAGAGAGAGAGAGAGAGAGAGAGAGAGTGAGAGAAAGAGAGAGAGAGGGAGTGTGTGTGAAATTGAGTTGAGAGGGAGAGAGTGTGTGTGATATTGAGTTGAGAGGGAGTGAGAGAGGGTGTGAGTGAGAGAGAGTGTGTGTGTGTGTGTGTGAGTGTGTGTGTGTGTGTGTGTGTCTCCTTTACTATTATCCTGTGTGAAAACTGTGAGATAATGTGTGTATATAAAAAGTACATTTTAAATTGTATTTATGCTAACAAATTAATATAACAATAGATAGTTATACATGTCCCTTATCAATAATATATAATATTTAATTCTGCATTTAATGGTATGAATGAATGTTGATTAGCCATGGTCAGTAACAGTTGGCAAGCATGCAAAGTTGCAATATAAGTATCAGGTGAATCTAGGTGAGTCTGTCCTAATTAGCTGGGAGACACAGAGAACGGGTTGCCTGTTTACCTAGTCAGTTCAGCAGTAACAATTATAAACTTTATTAAACATGTGTTATATTAACAATGTAATTTAAGTATGCACAATACAAATTAGAGAGAGAGAGTGTGTGTGTGATATTGAGAGAGAGAGTGTGTGTGAAATTGAGAGAGAGAGAAATAATTAACATAGCATTTTGACAGTCAAACTAAAAAAAACAATAATAACAAGACATCATTCGATGGCAACACCGCTCCTTAATAAAGATAATTTCCGCAACAACAGCGACCACTCGCCCTTTGCTATATATATATTTTTTGTGACCTTGACCTTTGACTGATTTTGCCCAAAAGTCAATCATTTTGTTTTATGATGAATATCTATCAATAGAAAACAAATGAACATCATACGGCAAAGCCTGTGGACGCTAGACTATTAACAAACACACCAACAGATAAATAAATAAATAAATAAATATCCGGCACCGAAAACAATACCCTGCCCCCCTTCGGGATGGGGTGGTGTAATAATAATAACAATAATAAAAAAATGCATTATCAAACATACATACTTATTATTATTATTACATGTATTATTATTATTATATATTTTAACATATTCATTCTTACTATTATTATCACTATCATCATTATTATTATCATTATTATTATCACTATCATCATTATTATCACTATCATTATTATTACTATTATTATCACTATCATCATTATTATTATCATTATTATTATCACTATCATCATTATTATCACTATCATTATTATTACTATTATTATCACTATCATTATTATTATTACTATTATTATCACTATCATCATCATTATCATCATTATTATTATTATTATCACTATCATCATTATTATCATTATCACTATCATCATTATTATCATTATTATTATTATTATCATTATTTTTGTATTCCCCATTGCAGGACTTGCCCGAATTGCAGCAAGAGATTTATCATTGAATCTGGCTGCAACAAAATGGCATGTAATTGTGGCGTAATAATGTGTTATGTGTGTAAACAAATTATTACAAACAGTTATAATCACTTTGAACAAAACAGAAACGTGGCATCGAATAAGTAAGTATAAGTTTTTTTTTTTTTTTTTTTTTTTTTTTTTTTTTTTTGTTGGTTTGTTTGTTTTTTTTAGTGTGTTTGTTTGTTTGATTTTGTTAGTGTGTTTGTTTGTTTTTGTTAGTGTGTTTGTTTGTTTGTTTGTGTGTTTTGAATATATATTGATACGTGTGTGTGTGTGTATGTGTGTGTTTAGAATATATATTAATTGTGTGTGTGTGTTTTAAAATATATATATTAATGTGTGTGTGTGTGTGTTTAAAATATATATTGATATGTGTGTGTGTGCGTGTGTTTAAAAAGAATATATTAATATGTGTGTGTGTGTGTAAATATATATATATTAATGTGTGTGTATATGTGTGTTAAAAAAAATATATTAATATGCGTGTGTGTGTGTTTAAAAAAAATATAAATCTACACATATTTATTGATACATATATAAAAATTAAACCGCATTTAACTCGATCTTTCTATCACCCCCTCCCGCTCCCCCCCCGCTCCCCCCCCCCAAGATGCCCCCTGTACAGCAACCCCCAGGAACTACACGGGGGTGAAGTGAGAGACGCCGTGGAGAGACTGAGACGAGAGATGGACCCTAATATCTCTCTCTTACACGATCCTACGAGAGATATGTCTTAGAGAGAGGGGGGAGAGATGGAGAGAGGGGGAGATGGAGAGAGGGGGAGATGGAGAGAGAGGAGGAGGGTGTGTGTGTTGTGAGAAAGAGAGAGAGAGAGAGAGAGAGGATGAGGGTGTGTGTGTGTTGTGAGAAAGAGAGAGAGAGAGGAGGGTGTGTGTGTTGTGAGAGAGGAGGAGTGTGTGTGTGAGAGAGAGAGGAAGGAAGAGAGTGTGTGTGTGTTGTGTGAGAGATGGGGGGGAAGAAGAGAGGAGAGAGAGAGAGAGAGAGAGAGAGAGAGAGAGAGAGAGAGAGAGAGAGAGATAAGGTTGGTGATATTATTGGCTGTGAGATAATAAATAAATATAAACGTTTATTTTTTTCTGTGATGGCAATAATAATAATAATAATAATAATAAAAAAAAAAAAAAATATGATAATAGAAAAACAAATAATAATAATGAAAATAATAAAAAAAATAGTAATAG
>JAWZYT010007096.1:0-12500 GCA_034508575.1 Petrolisthes manimaculis | reverse complement strand
CACTGTGGGTGTAGAAAGGTTGGCACTGTATGGCACTTTAAAGGTAGAAATAATGGCACTGAAGGTAGAAAAATTGGCACTGTTTAGATAAGAAAGTTGGCACTGTGGATGTAGAAAGGCTGGCACTGTATGGCACTTTAAAGGTAGAAATAATGGCACTGAAGGTATAAAGATGGATTGACACTGAAAAAAATATTAAGATAGCTTGACACTGTGAAGGTAGAAATGGTTGGCACTGTATAAACTTCGAGACAGAGGCATGTAAAATATATCCATGGCACTCTATGAACTTAGTGATAGAGCCATGTAAATTATGTCTTTGGCACTATTACAAACTTAGAAATAGAGGCTGATATATTATGTCTTTGGCACTGTAGAAAAATAGATATATAGGCTTGTAAATTATGACTTTGGCACTATTATAAATTTAGTGATAGAGGCTGGTATATTATGTCTTTGGCACCGTAGAAAAATTGGCACCTTATTTATCTTATGGAGGAAGTACAGTGTTGGCAAATCTGGAGCAACTCATTCCTCCAAACTATTCCAAGCAACAGGACACCATTATGTTTGTTCATCTGATCCTGTTTCCTGGCATAGTTTGGAGGAATCAAGGCACTCCAATGTATGTACCAAAAGTATACTCTCCCCTTAATTAAATAGAGAATGGTTGGTGTATAATATCCTCGGCACTGTTAATCTTCTGAAAATCCCTCCATGATAGACACACACACACTTCCTTCCCACGAGACTAAAGGTTATTATGAGGGATTTAATTCGTGGCCATGTGACTCCCTGTGGTTGTGTGGTGAGGGAGATAACCAGTAATGTGTTGGGGTGAGTGAGGGAGGTGTGAGGGAGACGAGCAATGTGTAGGTGTGAGTGAGGGAGGGAGATGTGAGGGAGACAACCAGTAATGTGTTGGTGTGAGTGAGGGAGGAAGGAAGGGAGGTGTGAGGGAAATAACCAGTAATGTGTAGGTGTGAGGGAGAGAGGGAGGGAGGTGTGAGGGAGACGACCAACGTGTACTGTAGGTGTGAGGGAGTGAGAGAGAAGTGAGGGGAATGAAGGTTTATGGTGTGGGTGATGTGTGAGAATGAGTATCCTACCTATTCGTGTGTGTGAAAGAGAGATGCAGAAGTGAGGAAGGGGGAAGTGAGACGGAAGATTTGTGGTGTGAGTGATGTGTGTGAAAAGGTACCTATTTGTGTGTGTGTGTGTGTGTGAGAGAGAGAGAGAGAGAGAGAGAGAGAGAGAGAGAGAGAGAGAGAGAGAGAGAGAGAGAGAGAGAGAGAGAGAGAGAGAGAGAGAGAGAGAGAGAGGAACAAAATAATAATAAATAAACAAAAAAAGATTAAGTATATAAAATAGGGTGTGAAAGAGGTAGGTAGGTAGACTAATGAAGGAAAGAGGAATCCGATTGGGAGGGAGGAAGGAAGGGAGAAGTGTAATGATGTGAGAGTGCACGCGAGAGGGAAGGAGGGGAAGACACAGAGACAGACAGAGAGAGAGAGAGGGGAGACACAACCTTCCCCTCTGCTGTCCGCGGCACTACTGACTGACTGACTGACTGACACTGAGGGCTGGTTATTTGTTTTGCGTGTATAAAAATGTGTTCCCTTCCTTCCTTCCTTCCTTACTTCCTTGGAGCGATTTAATTCCTCCAAAGTAATGCCAGGAAACGGGATCAGATTAACCAAATTCGGCCTATATCTTTCATTTTTCCATTCTCTTTCATCTTTCTCCCATTCTCTCTCATCTTTCTCTCGTTCTTCTATCTCCCTCATGTTTCTTTCATTTTCCCATTCTTCTTCATTCATATAATATCATCCCCTCATCATCATCTTTCTCTCATTCTTTCACCTCCATCATCTTTCTCTCATTCTTTCACCTCCTTCATCTATCTCTCATTCCTCCATTATAATCTATCTATCTATCAACATCTCGTGTATCTATCTATCTATCTATCAACTTCTCGTGTATCTATCTATCTATTTATCTATCTATCTATCTATCTATCTATTACCCTCCCTCACCACTCACACTCGAGTGCTTCATGAGCCCCTCACATAATTCGAGTCACTTCCCTGAATTCTGCCTCATCTGCATCAAATTCAACCATCCTGTCTTACCTAGTTGCTCACTCAATTTACAGCCTACATACTTGACCCTCTTCTAAATGGCTTCCTTCCTTCCTTCCTTCCATCCTACCTTCCTTCCTTCCTTCCTTCCTTCCTTCCTTCCTTCCTTTCTTCCTTCCCTCCTTCCTTCCTTCCTTCCTTTATGCCTCACCAAACTGACTCCTATCCTATGCCTATTTGACCATATTCCACCTTCCTTCCTTCCTTCCTTCCTTCCTTTATGCCTCACCAAATTGACTCCTTCCATCCTATGCCTATTTGACCCTATTCCACCTTCCTTCCTTCCTTCCTTCCTTCCTTCCTTCCTTCCTTCCTTCCTTCCTTCCTTCCTTCCTTCCTCACCAAACTGCCTCTCCTTACAGCCTGCCTACCTAACCCAACTTGAGCCCCTGTCTATCTGCCTTCCTTTCCGCCTCTCTCTCTCCTTTATGCCTCACCAAACTGACTCTCCTTCCAGCCTATATCTACTTGACCCTATTCCACCTTCCTTCCTTCCTTCCTGCCTGCCTGCCTGCCTGCCTTCCTTCCTTCCTTCCTTCCTTCCTTACTTCCTTCCTTCCTTCCTTCCTTCCTTCCTGCCTGCCTGCCTGCCTGCCTGCCTGCCTTCCTTCCTTCCTTCCTTCCTTCCTACCTTCCTTCCTTCCTTCCTTCCTTCCTCCCCTGCCTCGCCTTCTACTGTCATTTTTTACAAGCACTAACTGTATTCCCTTTACGTGTTTCCTCCAGCCTTGTCGACCCTGTCCTAGTAAACCAACTGACTTAACTGCTGACTGACTGACTGACTGACTGACTGACTTAACTGCTGACTGACTGACTGACTGACTTAACTGCTGACTGACTGACTGACTAGCTGACTGGCTGGTTGGAATAGAAATAGAAAATAACACCACTACCACCACCATTAACATTGACAGCAGTGACATGAAGAAATCAATGTAACAAAATCAAAACAACATAACAAAAAAAAAAAAAAGACGTGTACACGTCTTTTTGTGTGTGGATATATACTGAATTTGTGTGTGTGTGTGTGTGTATATTGATTTTACATTTAGTGGAATCGTGTATATGTATGTGTGGGTGTGTACTGAATGTGTGTGTGTGTGTGTGTTTGTGTGTGAGTGTGTGTGTGTTCATTACTTCTGCAGGTGGAAATGTCTCTGTGTGTGTGTGTCTTCATTGTGTCTGTAGGTGGAAATGTCTTTGTGTGTGTGTGTGTGTGTGTGTGTGTGTGTGTGTGTGTGTGTGTGTGTGTGTACTGACGACAATGCAGTGGGTTTTAATTAAAGTCCTTCACAACACAGTTAATACTCTCTCCATTGTCACCACCAAATAACTCCACCACCTCAACCCCAATCATCACACACACACACACACACACACTATCAATAACCTCAGACACACTCAATGAATTCACACACACACACACACACACAGTCAATGAACTCGCACATACACTCACACACACACACAATCAATGAACTCACTCACACACACACACACACACACACACACATTTCTTCATTTAGTCATCGATTTTGTTGTCATTATTTCAGTCCTCTTTATTAATTCACCGTTCTTCTTCCGTGTGTGCGTGTGTACAGTCACGAGCACTAATAAGTATACAGGTGTGTTTCGAATACCTGGAGACAGTAAATAAATGCACAATAAGATCTCCATTGGAATTACTTCGTTCGTGAAATTGAACTGTTCGAAGCATCAACCAAACCTGTATAGTTATTAGTGCTCGTGACTGTACTGCCATGGGTGATAGTGGTAGACCAGGGTCCAAGGAGTGTTGGAGAGCAACTGAACAGAGTTCGAAAAAGTGAATCTTCTAAACGTCTCTCAACGTTGAGAATGGTTTGGAAAATCCACTTGTTCGAACTCTGTTCATTTGCCCTCCAACACTCCTTGGACCCTGGTCCACCACTATCAGTCATGGCTGTACTACATTGCTTTTGTATGTGTGTGTGTGTGTGTGTGTGTGTGTGTTGGGGTATGAGGGTGGTATATTGTGGGATGTAGTTGTGGAAGGGCTTCGACCCTTGATTCATTTCTAGTTATCCTGTTTCGACTCCTGGTTCGTTTTTCTAATGTATCGTTCCTCGTGGCCAGGTGAGAAGGACAGTCGGATTCAGTCACTCACGTTCCCGGTAAGTATCTAGATAAGTATTATATTTAAGTATTTCGTAACATGAGACTATAGGTGTGTATTTAAAGGGAGGTATATTGTGTGTGTGTGTTCGTGTGTGTGTGTGTATGTGTGTTGGGATAAAAGGGAGGTATATTGTGTGTGTTACAGAAGAAAATGTGATATCGTATTGTGCAGTTAAAAAGTGTATGTATGTATCATGTTACTGAGTGCTGCTATATGAAGGCACACACACACACACACACACACACACACACACACACAAACATTATACTGTACACATTATACACTACATACATATTATACTTATACATTATGCATTACACATTCACTACACACACATAATACTTATACGTTTTATATTATGCACTACACATTCACGTATACACACACATTATACTTATACATTATTCACCATACCTTCACTACACATACATACATACATACATTATACTGTACACATTATACAACATTACTAATACACATACATTATAATATTACTAAACACATTATTCACTACAATTTATATTTTATGTGTGTACAGTCACGCATCTTAATCCTGCAACACCTTACAACCAACCAAACATAATAATGAGAGCTATAGTATTTTGTTGCATATAATTAATTCACTCATATTAGATCACACCCATTTATATATTTATTCACCTCGATGATAAACTTATTATTATTATTTTATCATCTATTGTTATTTCCTGACTACATGCGCACTGGGTCTCAAACTTATCAGTGCGCAGGAGTCAGAGCCGACGTTCACTATAAACACTTCAACAAAAAGACAATCGGAACTTTAACATTTATTTTGTGGTGACTTTCGTTCGGGGTGGGGTGGGGAGCCAAACTTTTTTTTTTCACGCGATCCAATCTTGATTTTTTGTTCTGACCTGGTTTAACCTACGTGTGATAGATAGACAAATAAGTTGGTTGGTTGGTAGGCCTTTATCTGTCAGCATGTCTGTCGCTATCACACACACACACACACACATATTCTCTCTGACACACACGTACACATATATATTATCTCTCTGACACACAAACACACACATATATACTCTCTCTCTCTCTCTCTCTCTCTCTCTCTCTCTCTCTCTCTCTCTCTCTCTCTCTCTCTCTCTCTCTCTCTCTCTCTCTCTCTCTCTCTCTCTCTCTCTCGCTCTCTCTCTCTCTCATACACACACAAACACACACACACAAACGGAAGACATTCACTTAACCATATATTTACCTTAGGTGTTTAGGTCACTCTTTACGCTCTATTTTGAATGAGGACTGAAACACACACACACACACACACACACACAGTACAGAGACATACACACAAACACACATACACACACACAGAGTACACACACACGTATATACCCACTGAAGAATATTGAAATGTGTTGTTATGTGAGTGTATAGTGAAGCGTATGGGACGAGAGTACAGTAACCTTTTAACTTGCTATACAAATGTTTTCTATAGAGACACCGATGTTGACTTTTGAAGCCTTTTATGGGTCATGGGTTTGAGAGAGAGAGAGAGAGAGAGAGAGAGAGAGAGAGAGAGAGAGAGGAGCAGTGGTAAAAGGGAATAGAAAGATACAATAACATTTTACACACACACACACACATACACACGAAAATAGAACATGGACGATAGAAATATAAAGGAAAAGTATTATATTAAACACACACACACACACACACAGGGGAGGAGTGGTTTAGGAGGAAGGTAAAATAATGGGCACTGGGCATCACCACCAACAAACCCTCTCTCTTTCTCTCTCTCTCCATGCCCCACCTCCTCCTACTACTTATACCTTCCTTCCCTACCCAGTTACTCAGTGTGGTTGAGGCAGTGGGAGGGTGAAGTGCGCCTGCTCCCTCTGACGATATCTGTGACTGACTTGTTGGTTGGTTGGATGTGTGTGTTGTTGTGTCGTTCGTGTTTAGCGCCGTACTTTAATTCCGTCCGTACCCGTGTGTCGTCCGTGCTCAGTTCATTTTTGGGTTTACGTGCTTGCTTTACCGTCAGTACGTATTTACTAGGCAATTCGATGTTATTTTCTTTTTTAACTACATGTCCCCTCTTCCTTTTCTGTTATATCTTCCGTGCTTGCTGTCCCATCATTTATATCTCCCTAGTCTCTCTTCTTCAACTCTCCCTCCTTCCCTTCTTCTTACTCTGTGCTTGTTTTTCCACTTCTCTATCACTCTCTCCTTCTCTCATTCACTTCTTAAACTTTCCCTCCTTCACTCCTCCTTATAAATTACTCTGTGCTTGTTGTCCCACCTCTATCACCTCTCAATCCCTCTCTCTTCAACTGTCCCTCCTTCTCTTCCCTTCTTATTCTATGCTTGTGGTTCTCTTTATCACATTCTCCTTCACCCATTCACTTTTACTTACTCTGTGCTTGTTGTCCCATCTTTCTATCTCCCTCTCTTCTTCATCTGTCCCTCCTTCTCTTCCCTTCTTATTCTATGCTTGTGGTTCTCTTTATCACATTCTCCTTCACCCCATTCACTTTTACTTACTCTGTGCTTGTTGTCCCATCTTTCTATCTCCCTTTCTTCTTCATCTGTCCCTCCTTCCCTTCTTACTCACCTCTCAATCTTTCTCTCTTCTTCAACCGTCCCTCCTTCCCTTCTTCTTACTCTATGCTTGTGGTTTTCTCTCTATCACCTTCACCTTCACCCTACAGGTTCTGCCAGGCCTAGGGCGGTCTTCTCTCATCCCTAATTCAGTTATGTCCTTCAACACGTATCCTTTCCCTCACTTTATCCCATTCTCTCCTTCTCTCTGTTCTATTCCCTCACTTTGTCCCATTCTCCTCTTCTCTCTGTTCCATTCTGTCCACACTTTACTATTATTATTCTTAAACATTTTTGTTTCCCGTTTCTACATACATTTATCAACTTCCTTTGGTATCTATCTTTCTCCATTCCATCTCGCCACTTTTCTCACCTTCTTTTCCACTTATCCCCGTTCCTTCTCATATTTTCACACTTTCCACATATATTTTAAAACCTCTTACTTCATCCCTTCTTCCACTCATACATGTATTACCATTCCTCCATCCACATCTTCTCATTCTTCCTCTTTATCTCTGTCTCTCATCCTTTCCACATATATTTTAAAACCTCTTACTTCATCCCTTTCTTCCAAATCATCCATCTCTCGTCTGTCAATCTGCCTTCAGCCCCAAAGCCCATCCTAAGATTCCCAGGCTTAACCTTTTGGCCTGGCCGAGTGTGTGAATGATCCACAAGGTGACTGACTCATGTGATAGTGTTTTTTTTTTTTTTTTTTTTTTTTTTTTTTTTTTTTTATTATTATAAACAAGAACCATCAATAACAAAAAACTGGTGCAGGAAAAAAAAGTTGAATTATTGAACACTCCGAATTATTAACAAGATAAAAAAAACCAGTGTGCAGAAAGTTGGTGAAAAATGAATGAAAGTCCCAAACAAATCAAAATAAATAAAAAAACAGTGTGAGGAAAAATAGTGAATGAATGAATGCAAACTCTGAACCAATAACAAAACAAAAACAAAAACAGAAATATATTTACAGAATATAAGTGAATTAATGAAACACCACTAATAGAAAAAAAATTAATATGAATTGAAATACCCCCTCCCCCCCCAAAAAAAAAAAAATAATAATAATGTACAGAATATAAGTGAATTAACGAGACAAACTGAACCTTAAAAACAAAACAAAAACGACAGTCATATAGCCTTCAAATCCATCTCGTGTGTGAAAGAATCAAATGTAATCCTTTCAAAAATTGCCCCCCCCCTCCTAGTACAGATAAACAAACTCGATTACATTCCCCCCCCCTTTCCTCCTCCACCCCCCTTTTTCCCCCCTCCGTCCCCCCCTCCTGTCTCCCCCCCAACAGTGCAGTGCCTCTGAAAAAAAATATACTGTATATATATATATATATTTTTTTTTTTTTTTTTTTTTTTTTTTTTATAGTGTCAACAATGTAAACACTCACTATAGATGCCAGAAAATAAATAATAAAAGTTATAGATGCCTGAAGAAAAGATAATAAACAAACGCCCACTATAAATGCCTGAATAAAAGTATAAACGCTATAATAATAATAATAACAATAATAATAGGAAAAAAAACCCATCCGTCCGTGTAAAGTGATGGGTGTGTGTGTGTTAGTGTGTGTGTGGTTTGTCCTTCTGTCTTCATCATCATCATGGGCACAACACCTCAGTCAAGGTAAGGAAGGCTAGTAGTATTAGTATTATTATTTTTATTATTATTATTATTATTATTATTATCATCATCCCATTTCCCTTTCTTCTTCTTATTATTATTATAATCCCATTTCCTTCTTTTAATATTATTATTACAATTGTTAATATTATTACCCTTATTATTCTCATTATTATTATTATTTTGAGGTTATATATATACTATTATTTGTTCTTTGATTTTTTATGGGTGTGTCATTCATATATATATATATATATATATATATATATATATATATATATATATATATATATATATATATATATATATATATATATATATATATATATATATATATATATATTAGGTAGAAGGAAGGATTAGTTGTGGATCTTTACATTTAAATGATCTTGGTGTGCAGGAATTTGTGTATGTTGTTTTGGGTGTTGGGTTAGATGGTGTGTGTGTGTGTGTGTGTGTGTGTGTGTGTGTGTGTGTGTGTTACCTCCCCCCCCTCTCTCTGTGTATGTGTGTTTGCTCGGGACAAGAGGAAGGAAGGAGGTAGAAAAGGAAGTGGGAGGAGAAGTAGAAGATAATAGGAGGGAACGAAACAAGAGTGGAGAGAGGAGGAGATGGAAGGGGGGGGTGAGAGAGGCAGTAGAGGGGGGATGGATGGGGGGAGGGGGGAGGGGGTCTTAGGTAACCTGACACGGGTAGCATCAGGTCAGGAAAGATGAGGGGTATAGGGGGGTGGGGCTGGGGGGGAAAGACTGTGGGTGTCCCGTGTGTGTGTGTGTGTGTGAGAGAGAGAAAGAGAGAGATGCCGTGTATGTTTGTGTGTGTGTGTATTTGAGAGAGAGAGAGAGAGAGAGAGAGAGAGAGAGAGAGAGAGAGAGAGAGAGATCCCGTGTATGTCTGTGTGTGTGTTTGAGAGAGAGAGAGAGTTATCCCGTATATGTCTGTGTGTGTGTTTGAGAGAGAGAGAGAGAGAGAGAGAGAGAGAGAGAGAGAGAGAGAGAGAGAGGACACATCAAGCCAGAAAGGAGAGGGTTGGGAGTAGTTAGGGAGAGATAGATATATTTAGGGAGAAGGTAGAAGAGGGGGAGAGGAAGAGACGATAAAATGGAGGAAGGGTAAGGAGAGATAAATTGGGGGGAAGAGGAGGGAGTGGAAGGGGGAGTGGGGGTTTGGCTGGATATATGAGAGGTAGGGGGAGGGGGTGGTTGAGAGGGGAGAGGGGCTGAGAGAGATATTGAGACAGGAGAGAGAGAGAGAAAGAGAGAGAGAGATGAAGAATGAAAGTATGAGGTACCCACGAATTAATTACTGTAAAAGGAAAGGAGTAAAGAAAGGGGATGTAAATAAATGGATAAATAATGGTGTGGGAAGGATGAAGAGGTAGAAAGGAAGGAAAGAGGGGAGGAAAGAAGGAAGGGTAAGATGAAGAGGGGGAGTGGAAGGAAGAAGGGGTAAGAGTAAGAGGGAGGAAGGAAGGAAGGGAAGAAAGAAAGAAAGTAAGGGGAAGTGGGAGAAAGGAAGGAAGGGGAAGAGAAAGGAAGGAAGGATGGAGAACAGAAAGAAAGAAAGGAAGGGAGGATAAGAGGAAGAAAGGAAGGAAGGAAGGGTAAAAGATAAGGGAGAAAGGGAAGAAGGAAGGGTAATAAGAGATAAGGGAGAACTGTACATGAATAATTTGTGAGGGGGGGAGGGAGGGACACAGGAAAAGGGGAGGGATGTTACTTTGAAGTCTGAGGAAGGAAGGAAGGAAGGAGGGAAGGAGGACAAGGAAATGAGGGGTGGCCGGTTGGGGGGAAGGAAGGGATGGAAGGATGGATGGAGCAGGAGGAGGTGGAGAAATTACAGGATAGGGGAGGAGGGAAGGAAGGATAGAGGAGGAGGAGAAAATACAGGGTAGAGAAGGAGGAAGAATAGAGGAGGAGGAGGAGAAAAAACAGGGTAGAGGAGGAGGAGAAAATACAGGATAGAGAAGGAGGAAGAATAGAGGAGGAGGAGGAGAAAAAAACAGGGTAGAGGAGGAGAAAATACAGGATAGAGAAGGAGGAAGAATAGAGGAGGAGGAGGAGAAAAAACAGGGTAGAGGAGGAGGAGAAAATACAGGATAGGGAAGGAGAAAAGGAAGGGGATATGAGGGGTAGGGAGAGAGGAAAGAGGTAAGGAAGGAAAGAGGGAAAGATAGAAGATATGAAAGGTAGGAAGAAAGGAAGGAAGGGAAAATGAGGGGTAGGGAGGGAGGAAAGAGGAAGGATGGAAGAAATGAGAGGTAGGGAGAAGGGTAAGGAGGAAATGAGGGGGTAGGGAAGGAGGGAAAGGAAGGAAAGAAGGAAGATGAAATGAGGAGTAGGGATGGAAGAATGATAAATAGGAGGAAGGAAAGAAGGAAGGTGAAATGAGGAGTAGGGAAGGAAGGAAAGAAGGAAGGTGAAATGAGGGATAGGGAGGGAAGAATGATAGATAGAAGGAAGGAGGAAGGAAGGAAAGGAGAAAATAAATAGTATATATGGTAATTCCTGCTGACCACTATCTAACATTTATCCTCCTCCTCCTCCTCCTCCTCTTCTTCCTCCTCCTCCTCCTCCTCTTTATCCTCTTCCTTTTCCTCCTCTTCTTACTCCTCCTTCTCTTCTTCCACCTCTTCTTCCTCCTTCTCTTACTCCTCTTTTTCCTCCTCTTCCTCTTCCTCATTTTTCTTCTTCTTTCTCCTCTTCCTCCTATTCTTTCTCATCTTGCTTTATCCCATTATTGCTCTCTTCTTGTACCTCTTTCTCTCTCTCTTTTTCTTTTATGATTACTCTTCTTCCTCCTCTTTCTCTTACTCTTAGCTGAATTGCTTCCGAATTCACTTCGGTTTGGTTTCAGGCATGTTCGGTGAACTTTTTCAAGGTCGAATTTTCGCCAGTATGTTTTCGGTATGTATTCATTCGAAACGCACTCTGGAATGCATACCGAATAGTTTCCGATTTCAAACCTAGAGTGTTTCGATTTGAAACCGAAATTTGAAATTTAAAATTTAACAATATTTTCTCGTTCTGAAATCAAACTGAATAGCAACAGAATGCAAACAGATGCCATACCAAATGTAAACAGAACCACATACCGAAATTTGACAGCTCCAACGGCCAGAATTCAAACCGAATGCAAACAGATGCCATACCGAATGTTCCGAAGTATTCCCGAATAGTTTTCGAATATATCCTGATCTCTGCCCGAATTTTTGCCCATCCCGAATTGGTTCCCAGAGTTTCATGCAACACCAAACATTCGGAAACTTCCGATTCAGTCCCGAATTTTTGCAAATGGCCCCGAACTATTCCCGAACTATTCCCGAATCATTGCCCGAATGACTTTCGAATACAAACCGAACACACTTCGAGATGCATTCGGCCTCAAGTTCGGCTAGGTGTTAGCCTATTATTATTATTATTTTTAATTATTATTATAGCAGCCTAAGTATTACTTTATCACATTACTCTTCTTTCTCCACTTATCTCTCCTACCTCTTTTTTTCTCTCTCCTTTCTTTTATCTCAATACTGTTCTCTCTTCCCCTTCTCTTTTCTTCACTCACCTCATTACTCCTTTTCTTCAATCTCTCTCTCTCTCTCTCTCTCTCTCTCTCTCTCTCTCTCTCTCTCTCTCTCTCTCTCTCTCTCTCTCTCTCTCTCTCTCTCTCTCTCTCTCTCTCTCTCTCTCTCTGTGTGTGTGTGTGTGTGTGTGTGTGTGTGTGTGTGTGTGCGTGTGTGTGTAACTCGAGCACATATTTACAGACTTCCTGGCAAGGCTGTGACCCGTGTATAGTGCTTGCGTAAGAGAGAGAGAGAGAGAGAGTGACACACACACACACACACACACACACACACACACACACACACACACGAGAGGACAGAAGAAAAAATCTTGGGGGGGGGAGGAAGACAAAAGAAATGCGATTAAGGGATACAGGAGAGAGAGAGAGAGAGAGAGAGAGGTTGAGG
>JAWZYT010007095.1:0-49376 GCA_034508575.1 Petrolisthes manimaculis | reverse complement strand
AGTGCTAGAAAAATTTCAATTTTCAGGCAAAAAAAATGCTAAAACACGTTTTTTTGGCCCAAAAAGTCGATTTGTACTGTGCTAGAAAAAATTCAATTTTCAGGCAAAAAAATGCTAAAACACGTTTTTTTGGCCAAAAAGTCGATTTGTACTGTGCTAGAAAAATTCAATTTTCAGGCAAAAAAAATGCTAAAACACGTTTTTTTGGCCCAAAAAGTCGATTTGTACTGTGCTAGAAAAATTTCAATTTTCAGGCAAAAAAAATGCTAAAACACGTTTTTTTGGCCCAAAAAGTCGATTTGTACTGTGCTAGAAAAATTTCAATTTTCAGGCAAAAAAAATGCTAAAACACGTTTTTTTGGCCCAAAAAGTCGATTTGTACTGTGCTAGAAAAATTTCAATTTTCAGGCAAAAAAAATGCTAAAACACGTTTTTTTGGCCCAAAAAGTCGATTTGTACTGTGCTAGAAAAATTTCAATTTTCAGGCAAAAAAAATGCTAAAACACGTTTTTTTGGCCCAAAAAGTCGATTTGTACTGTGCTAGAAAAATTTCAATTTTCATGCAAAAAAAATGCTAAAACACGTTTTTTTGGCCCAAAAAGTCGATTTGTACTGTGCTAGAAAAATTTCAATTTTCAGGAAAAAAAATGCTAAAACACGTTTTTTTGGCCCAAAAAGTCGATTTGTACTGTGCTAGAAAAATTTCAATTTTCAGGCAAAAAAAATGCTAAAACGCGTTTTTTTGGCCCAAAAAGTCGATTTGTACTGTGCTAGAAAAATTTCAATTTTCAGGCAAAAAAAATGCTAAAACACGTTTTTTTGGCCCAAAAAGTCGATTTGTACTGTGCTAGAAAAATTTCAATTTTCAGGCAAAAAAAATGCTAAAACACGTTTGTTTGGCCCCAAAAAGTCGATTTGTACTGTGCTAGAAAAATTTCAATTTTCAGGCAAAAAAAATGCAAAAACACGTTTTTTTGGCCCAAAAAGTCGATTTGTACAGTGCTAGAAAAATTTCAATTTTCAGGCAAAAAAAATGCTAAAACACGTTTTTTTGGCCCAAAAAGTCGATTTGTACTGTGCTAGAAAAATTTCAATTTTCAGGCAAAAAAAATGCTAAAACACGTTTTTTTTGCCCAAAAAGTCGATTTGTACTGTGCTAGAAAAATTTCAATTTTCAGGCAAAAAAAATGCTAAAACACGTTTTTTGGCCCAAAAAGTCGATTTGTACTGTTCTAGAAAAATATCAATTTTCAGGCAAAAAAAATGCTAAAACACGTTTTTTTGGCCCAAAAAGTCGATTTGTACTGTGCTAGAAAAAATTCAATTTTCAGGCAAAAAAAATGCTAAAACACGTTTTTTTGGCCCAAAAAGTCGATTGGTACTGTGCGAGAAAAATTTCAATTTTCAGGCAAAAAAAATGCTAAAACACGTTTTTTTGGCCCAAAAAGTCGATTTGTACTGTGCTAGAAAAATTTCAATTTTCAGGCAAAAAAAATGCTAAAACACGTTTTTTTGGCCCAAAAAGTCGATTTGTACTGTGCTAGAAAAAATTCAATTTTCAGGCAAAAAAAATGCTAAAACACGTTTTTTTGGCCCAAAAAGTCGATTTGTACTGTGCTAGAAAAATTTCAATTTTCAGGCAAAAAAAATGCAAAAACACGTTTTTTTGGCCCAAAAAGTCGATTTGTACAGTGCTAGAAAAATTTCAATTTTCAGGCAAAAAAAATGCTAAAACACGTTTTTTTGGCCCAAAAAGTCGATTTGTACTGTGCTAGAAAAATTTCAATTTTCAGGCAAAAAAAATGCTAAAACACGTTTTTTTGGCCCAGAAAGTCGCTTTGTACTGTGCTAGAAAAATTTCAATTTTCAGGCAAAAAAAATGCAAAAACACGTTTTTTTGGACCAAAAAGTCGATTTGTACAGTGCTAGAAAAATTTCAATTTTCAGGCAAAAAAATGCTAAAACACGTTTTTTTGGCCCAAAAAGTCGATTTGTACTGTGCTAGAAAAATTTCAATTTTCAGGCAAAAAAAATGCAAAAACACGTTTTTTTGGCCCAAAAAGTCGATTTGTACAGTGCTAGAAAAATTTCAATTTTCAGGCAAAAAAAATGCTAAAACACGTTTTTTTGGCCCAAAAAGTCGATTTGTACTGTGCTAGAAAAATTTCAATTTTCAGGCAAAAAAAATGCTAAAACACGTTTTTTTGGCCCAAAAAGTCGATTTGTACTGTGCTAGAAAAATTTCAATTTTCAGGCAAAAAAAATGCTAAAACAAGTTTTTTTGGCCCAAAAAGTCGATTTGTACTGTGCTAGAAAAATTTCAATTTTCAGGCAAAAAAAATGCTAAAACACGTTTTTTTGGCCCAAAAAGTCGATTTGTACTGTGCTAGAAAAATTTCAATTTTCAGGCAAAAAAAATGCTAAAACACGTTTTTTTGGCCCAAAAAGTCGATTTGTACTGTGCTAGAAAAATTTCAATTTTCAGGCAAAAAAAATGCTAAAACACGTTTTTTTGGCCCAAAAAGTCGATTTGTACTGTGCTAGAAAAATTTCAATTTTCAGGCAAAAAAAATGCAAAAACACGTTTTTTTGGCCCAAAAAGTCGATTTGTACTGTGCTAGAAAAATTTCAATTTTCAGGCAAAAAAATGCTAAAACACGTTTTTTTGGCCCAAAAAGTCGATTTGTACAGTGCTAGATAAATTTCAATTTTCAGGCAAAAAAAATGCTAAAACACGTTTTTTTGGCCCAAAAAGTCGCTTTGTACTGTGCTAGAAAAATTTCAATTTTCAGGCAAAAAAAATGCAAAAACATGTTTTTTTGGCCCAAAAAGTCGATTTGTACAGTGCTAGAAAAATTTCAATTTTCAGGCAAAAAAAATGCTAAAACACGTTTTTTTTGGCCCAAAAAGTCGATTTGTACTGTGCTAGAAAAATTTCAATTTTCAGGCAAAAAAAATGCTAAAACACGTTTTTTTGGCCCAAAAAGTCGATTTGTACTGTGCTAGAAAAATTTCAATTTTCAGGCAAAAAAAAGGCTAAAACAAGTTTTTTTGGCCCAAAAAGTCGATTTGTACTGTGCTAGAAAAATTTCAATTTTCAGGCAAAAAAAATGCTAAAACACGTTTTTTTGGCCCAAAAAGTCGATTTGTACTGTGCTAGAAAAATTTCAATTTTCAGGCAAAAAAAATGCTAAAACACGTTTTTTTTGCCCAAAAAGTCGATTTGTACTGTGCTAGAAAAATTTCAATTTTCAGGCAAAAAAAATGCTAAAACACGTTTTTTGGGCCCAAAAAGTCGATTTGTACTGTTCTAGAAAAATATCAATTTTCAGGCAAAAAAAATGCTAAAACACGTTTTTTTGGCCCAAAAAGTCGATTTGTACTGTGCTAGAAAAAATTCAATTTTCAGGCAAAAAAAATGCTAAAACACGTTTTTTTGGCCCAAAAAGTCGATTTGTACTGTGCGAGAAAAATTTCAATTTTCAGGCAAAAAAAATGCTAAAACACGTTTTTTTGGCCCAAAAAGTCGATTTGTACTGTGCTAGAAAAATTTCAATTTTCAGGCAAAAAAAATGCTAAAACACGTTTTTTTGGCCCAAAAAGTCGATTTGTACTGTGCTAGAAAAATTTCAATTTTCAGGCAAAAAAAATGCTAAAACACGTTTTTTTGGCCCAAAAAGTCGATTTGTACTGTGCTAGAAAAATTTCAATTTTCAGGCAAAAAAAATGCAAAAACACGTTTTTTTGGCCCAAAAAGTCGATTTGTACTGTGCTAGAAAAATTTCAATTTTCAGGCAAAAAAAATGCTAAAACACGTTTTTTTGGCCCAAAAAGTCGATTTGTACAGTGCTAGAAAAATTTCAATTTTCAGGCAAAAAAAATGCTAAAACACGTTTTTTTGGCCCAAAAAGTCGCTTTGTACTGTGCTAGAAAAATTTCAATTTTCAGGCAAAAAAAATGCTAAAACACGTTTTTTGGCCCAAAAAGTCGATTTGTACTGTGCTAGAAAAAATTCAATTTTCAGGCAAAAAAAATGCTAAAACACGTTTTTTTGGCCCAAAAAGTCGATTTGTACTGTGCGAGAAAAATTTCAATTTTCAGGCAAAAAAAATGCTAAAACACGTTTTTTTGGCCCAAAAAGTCGATTTGTACTGTGCTAGAAAAAATTCAATTTTCAGGCAAAAAAAATGCTAAAACACGTTTTTTTGGCCCAAAAAGTCGATTTGTACTGTGCTAGAAAAATTTCAATTTTCAGGCAAAAAAAATGCTAAAACACGTTTTTTTGGCCCAAAAAGTCGATTTGTACTGTGCTAGAAAAATTTCAATTTTCAGGCAAAAAAAATGCAAAAACACGTTTTTTTGGCCCAAAAAGTCGATTTGTACAGTGCTAGAAAAATTTCAATTTTCAGGCAAAAAAAATGCTAAAACACGTTTTTTTGGCCCAAAAAGTCGATTTGTACTGTGCTAGAAAAATTTCAATTTTCAGGCAAAAAAAATGCTAAAACACGTTTTTTTGGCCCAGAAAGTCGCTTTGTACTGTGCTAGAAAAATTTCAATTTTCAGGCAAAAAAAATGCAAAAACACGTTTTTTTGGTCCAAAAAGTCGATTTGTACAGTGCTAGAAAAATTTCAATTTTCAGGCAAAAAAAATGCTAAAACACGTTTTTTTTTGCCCAAAAAGTCGATTTGTACTGTGCTAGAAAAATTTCAATTTTCAGGCAAAAAAATGCAAAAACACGTTTTTTTGGCCCAAAAAGTCGATTTGTACAGTGCTAGAAAAATTTCAATTTTCAGGCAAAAAAAATGCTAAAACACGTTTTTTTGGCCCAAAAAGTCGATTTGTACTGTGCTAGAAAAATTTCAATTTTCAGGCAAAAAAAATGCTAAAACACGTTTTTTTGGCCCAAAAAGTCGATTTGTACTGTGCTAGAAAAATTTCAATTTTCAGGCAAAAAAAATGCTAAAACAAGTTTTTTTGGCCCAAAAAGTCGATTTGTACTGTGCTAGAAAAATTTCAATTTTCAGGCAAAAAAAATGCTAAAACACGTTTTTTTGGCCCAAAAAGTCGATTTGTACTGTGCTAGAAAAATTTCAATTTTCAGGCAAAAAAAATGCTAAAACACGTTTTTTGGCCCAAAAAGTCGATTTGTACTGTGCTAGAAAAATTATCAATTTTCAGGCAAAAAAAATGCTAAAACACGTTTTTTTGGCCCAAAAAGTCGATTTGTACTGTGCTAGAAAAATTTCAATTTTCAGGCAAAAAAAATGCAAAAACACGTTTTTTTGGCCCAAAAAGTCGATTTGTACTGTGCTAGAAAAATTTCAATTTTCAGGCAAAAAAAATGCTAAAACACGTTTTTTTGGCCCAAAAAGTCGATTTGTACAGTGCTAGAAAAATTTCAATTTTCAGGCAAAAAAAATGCTAAAACACGTTTTTTTGGCCCAAAAAGTCGCTTTGTACTGTGCTAGAAAAATTTCAATTTTCAGGCAAAAAAAATGCAAAAACATGTTTTTTTGGCCCAAAAAGTCGATTTGTACAGTGCTAGAAAAATTTCAATTTTCAGGCAAAAAAAATGCTAAAACACGTTTTTTTTGGCCCAAAAAGTCGATTTGTACTGTGCTAGAAAAATTTCAATTTTCAGGCAAAAAAAATGCTAAAACACGTTTTTTTGGCCCAAAAAGTCGATTTGTACTGTGCTAGAAAAATTTCAATTTTCAGGCAAAAAAAAGGCTAAAACAAGTTTTTTTGGCCCAAAAAGTCGATTTGTACTGTGCTAGAAAAATTTCAATTTTCAGGCAAAAAAAATGCTAAAACACGTTTTTTTGGCCCAAAAAGTCGATTTGTACTGTGCTAGAAAAATTTCAATTTTCAGGCAAAAAAAATGCTAAAACACGTTTTTTTGGCCCAAAAAGTCGATTTGTACTGTGCTAGAAAAATTTCAATTTTCAGGCAAAAAAAATGCTAAAACACGTTTTTTTGGCCCAAAAAGTCGATTTGTACTGTGCTAGAAAAAAATCAATTTTCAGGCAAAAAAAATGCTAAAACACGTTTTTTTGGCCCAAAAAGTCGATTTGTACTGTGCTAGAAAAATTTCAATTTTCAGGCAAAAAAAATGCTAAAACACGTTTTTTTGGCCCAAAAAGTCGATTTGTACTGTGCTAGAAAAATTTCAATTTTCAGGCAAAAAAAATGCTAAAACACGTTTTATTGGCCCAAAAAGTCGATTTGTACTGTGCTAGAAAAATTTCAATTTTCAGGCAAAAAAAATGCTAAAACACGTTTTTTTGGCCCAAAAAGTCGATTTGTACTGTGCTAGAAAAATTTCAATTTTCATGCAAAAAAAATGCAAAAACACGTTTTTTTTGGCCTAAAAAGTCGATTTGTACAGTGCTAGAAAAATTTCAATTTTCAGGCAAAAAAAATGCTAAAACACGTTTTTTTGGCCCAAAAAGTCGATTTGTACTGTGCTAGAAAAATTTCAATTTTCAGGCAAAAAAAATGCTAAAACACGTTTTTTTGGCCCAAAAAGTCGATTTGTACTGTGCTAGAAAAATTTCAATTTTCAGGCAAAAAAAATGCTAAAACACGTTTTTTTGGCCCAGAAAGTCGCTTTGTACTGTGCTAAAAAAATTTCAATTTTCAGGCAAAAAAAATGCTAAAACACGTTTTTTTGGCCCAAAAAGTCGATTTGTACAGTGCTAGAAAAATTTCAATTTTCAGGCAAAAAAAATGCTAAAACACGTTTGTTTGGCCCCAAAAAGTCGATTTGTACTGTGCTAGAAAAATTTCAATTTTCAGGCAAAAAAAATGCAAAAACACGTTTTTTTGGCCCAAAAAGTCGATTTGTACAGTGCTAGAAAAATTTCAATTTTCAGGCAAAAAAAATGCTAAAACACGTTTTTTTGGCCCAAAAAGTCGATTTGTACTGTGCTAGAAAAATTTCAATTTTCAGGCAAAAAAAATGCAAAAACACGTTTTTTTGGCCCAAAAAGTCGATTTGTACAGTGCTAGAAAAATTTCAATTTTCAGGCAAAAAAAATGCTAAAACACGTTTTTTTGGCCCAAAAAGTCGATTTGTACTGTGCTAGAAAAATTTCAATTTTCAGGCAAAAAAAATGCTAAAACACGTTTTTTTGGCCCAAAAAGTCGATTTGTACTGTGCTAGAAAAATTTCAATTTTCAGGCAAAAAAAATGCTAAAACACGTTTTTTGGGCCCAAAAAGTCGATTTGTACTGTTCTAGAAAAATATCAATTTTCAGGCAAAAAAAATGCTAAAACACGTTTTTTTGGCCCAAAAAGTCGATTTGTACTGTGCTAGAAAAAATTCAATTTTCAGGCAAAAAAAATGCTAAAACACGTTTTTTTGGCCCAAAAAGTCGATTTGTACTGTGCGAGAAAAATTTCAATTTTCAGGCAAAAAAAATGCTAAAACACGTTTTTTGGCCCAAAAAGTCGATTTGTACTGTGCTAGAAAAATTTCAATTTTCAGGCAAAAAAAATGCTAAAACACGTTTTTTTGGCCCAAAAAGTCGATTTGTACTGTGCTAGAAAAATTTCAATTTTCAGGCAAAAAAAATGCTAAAACACGTTTTTTTGGCCCAAAAAGTCGATTTGTACTGTGCTAGAAAAATTTCAATTTTCAGGCAAAAAAAATGCTAAAACACGTTTTTTTGGCCCAAAAAGTCGATTTGTACTGTGCTAGAAAAAATTCAATTTTCAGGAAAAAAAATGCTAAAACACGTTTTTTTGGCCCAAAAAGTCGATTTGTACTGTGCTAGAAAAATTTCAATTTTCAGGCAAAAAAAATGCTAAAACGCGTTTTTTTGGCCCAAAAAGTCGATTTGTACTGTGCTAGAAAAATTTCAATTTTCAGGCAAAAAAAATGCTAAAACACGTTTTTTTGGCCCAAAAAGTCGATTTGTACTGTGCTAGAAAAATTTCAATTTTCAGGCAAAAAAAATGCTAAAACACGTTTTTTTTGCCCAAAAAGTCGATTTGTACTGTGCTAGAAAAATTTCAATTTTCAGGCAAAAAAAATGCTAAAACACGTTTTTTGGGCCCAAAAAGTCGATTTGTACTGTTCTAGAAAAATATCAATTTTCAGGCAAAAAAAATGCTAAAACACGTTTTTTTGGCCCAAAAAGTCGATTTGTACTGTGCTAGAAAAAATTCAATTTTCAGGCAAAAAAAATGCTAAAACACGTTTTTTTGGCCCAAAAAGTCGATTTGTACTGTGCGAGAAAAATTTCAATTTTCAGGCAAAAAAAATGCTAAAACACGTTTTTTTGGCCCAAAAAGTCGATTTGTACTGTGCTAGAAAAATTTCAATTTTCAGGCAAAAAAAATGCTAAAACACGTTTTTTTGGCCCAAAAAGTCGATTTGTACTGTGCTAGAAAAATTTCAATTTTCAGGCAAAAAAAATGCTAAAACACGTTTTTTTGGCCCAAAAAGTCGATTTGTACAGTGCTAGAAAAATTTCAATTTTCAGGCAAAAAAAATGCTAAAACACGTTTTTTTGGCCCAAAAAGTCGATTTGTACTGTGCTAGAAAAATTTCAATTTTCAGGCAAAAAAAATGCAAAAACACGTTTTTTTGGCCCAAAAAGTCGATTTGTACAGTGCTAGAAAAATTTCAATTTTCAGGCAAAAAAAATGCTAAAACACGTTTTTTTGGCCCAAAAAGTCGATTTGTACTGTGCTAGAAAAATTTCAATTTTCAGGCAAAAAAAATGCTAAAACACGTTTTTTTGGCCCAAAAAGTCGATTTGTACTGTGCTAGAAAAATTTCAATTTTCAGGCAAAAAAAATGCTAAAACACGTTTTTTTTGCCCAAAAAGTCGATTTGTACTGTGCTAGAAAAATTTCAATTTTCAGGCAAAAAAAATGCTAAAACACGTTTTTTGGGCCCAAAAAGTCGATTTGTACTGTTCTAGAAAAATATCAATTTTCAGGCAAAAAAAATGCTAAAACACGTTTTTTTGGCCCAAAAAGTCGATTTGTACTGTGCTAGAAAAAATTCAATTTTCAGGCAAAAAAAATGCTAAAACACGTTTTTTTGGCCCAAAAAGTCGATTTGTACTGTGCGAGAAAAATTTCAATTTTCAGGCAAAAAAAATGCTAAAACACGTTTTTTTGGCCCAAAAAGTCGATTTGTACTGTGCTAGAAAAATTTCAATTTTCAGGCAAAAAAAATGCTAAAACACGTTTTTTTGGCCCAAAAAGTCGATTTGTACTGTGCTAGAAAAATTTCAATTTTCAGGCAAAAAAAATGCTAAAACACGTTTTTTTGGCCCAAAAAGTCGATTTGTACTGTGCTAGAAAAATTTCAATTTTCAGGCAAAAAAAATGCTAAAACACGTTTTTTTGGCCCAAAAAGTCGATTTGTACTGTGCTAGAAAAAATTCAATTTTCAGGAAAAAAAATGCTAAAACACGTTTTTTTGGCCCAAAAAGTCGATTTGTACTGTGCTAGAAAAATTTCAATTTTCAGGCAAAAAAAATGCTAAAACGCGTTTTTTTGGCCCAAAAAGTCGATTTGTACTGTGCTAGAAAAATTTCAATTTTCAGGCAAAAAAAATGCTAAAACACGTTTTTTTGGCCCAAAAAGTCGATTTGTACTGTGCTAGAAAAATTTCAATTTTCAGGCAAAAAAAATGCTAAAACACGTTTTTTGGCCCAAAAAGTCGATTTGTACTGTGCGAGAAAAATTTCAATTTTCAGGCAAAAAAAATGCTAAAACACGTTTTTTGAGCCCAAAAAGTCGATTTGTACTGTTCTAGAAAAATATCAATTTTCAGGCAAAAAAAATGCTAAAACACGTTTTTTTGGCCCAAAAAGTCGATTTGTACTGTGCTAGAAAAAATTCAATTTTCAGGCAAAAAAAATGCTAAAACACGTTTTTTTGGCCCAAAAAGTCGATTTGTACTGTGCGAGAAAAATTTCAATTTTCAGGCAAAAAAAATGCTAAAACACGTTTTTTTGGCCCAAAAAGTCGATTTGTACTGTGCTAGAAAAATTTCAATTTTCAGGCAAAAAAAATGCTAAAACACGTTTTTTTGGCCCAAAAAGTCGATTTGTACTGTGCTAGAAAAATTTCAATTTTCAGGCAAAAAAAAAGCTAAAACACGTTTTTTTGGCCCAAAAAGTCGATTTGTACTGTGCTAGAAAAATTTCAATTTTCAGGCAAAAAAAATGCTAAAACACGTTTTTTTGGCCCAAAAAGTCGATTTGTACTGTGCTAGAAAAATTTCAATTTTCAGGCAAAAAAAATGCTAAAACACGTTTTTTTGGCCCAAAAAGTCGATTTGTACTGTGCTAGAAAAATTTCAATTTTCAGGCAAAAAAAATGCAAAAACACGTTTTTTTGGCCCAAAAAGTCGATTTGTACAGTGCTAGAAAAATTTCAATTTTCAGGCAAAAAAAATGCTAAAACACGTTTTTTTGGCCCAAAAAGTCGATTTGTACTGTGCTAGAAAAATTTCAATTTTCAGGCAAAAAAAATGCTAAAACACGTTTTTTTGGCCCAGAAAGTCGCTTTGTACTGTGCTAGAAAAATTTCAATTTTCAGGCAAAAAAAATGCAAAAACACGTTTTTTTGGTCCAAAAAGTCGATTTGTACAGTGCTAGAAAAATTTCAATTTTCAGGCAAAAAAAATGCTAAAACACGTTTTTTTTTGGCCCAAAAAGTCGATTTGTACTGTGCTAGAAAAATTTCAATTTTCAGGCAAAAAAAATGTAAAAACACGTTTTTTTGGCCCAAAAAGTCGATTTGTACAGTGCTAGAAAAATTTCAATTTTCAGGCAAAAAAAATGCTAAAACACGTTTTTTTGGCCCAAAAAGTCGATTTGTACTGTGCTAGAAAAATTTCAATTTTCAGGCAAAAAAAATGCTAAAACACGTTTTTTTGGCCCAAAAAGTCGATTTGTACTGTGCTAGAAAAATTTCAATTTTCAGGCAAAAAAAATGCTAAAACAAGTTTTTTTGGCCCAAAAAGTCGATTTGTACTGTGCTAGAAAAATTTCAATTTTCAGGCAAAAAAAATGCTAAAACACGTTTTTTTGGCCCAAAAAGTCGATTTGTACTGTGCTAGAAAAATTTCAATTTTCAGGCAAAAAAAATGCTAAAACACGTTTTTTTGGCCCAAAAAGTCGATTTGTACTGTGCTAGAAAAATTTCAATTTTCAGGCAAAAAAAATGCTAAAACACGTTTTTTTGGCCCAAAAAGTCGATTTGTACTGTGCTAGAAAAATTTCAATTTTCAGGCAAAAAAAATGCAAAAACACGTTTTTTTGGCCCAAAAAGTCGATTTGTACTGTGCTAGAAAAATTTCAATTTTCAGGCAAAAAAAATGCTAAAACACGTTTTTTTGGCCCAAAAAGTCGATTTGTACAGTGCTAGAAAAATTTCAATTTTCAGGCAAAAAAAATGCTAAAACACGTTTTTTTGGCCCAAAAAGTCGCTTTGTACTGTGCTAGAAAAATTTCAATTTTCAGGCAAAAAAAATGCTAAAACACGTTTTTTGGGCCCAAAAAGTCGATTTGTACTGTTCTAGAAAAATATCAATTTTCAGGCAAAAAAAATGCAAAAACACGTTTTTTTGGCCCAAAAAGTCGATTTGTACTGTGCTAGAAAAAATTCAATTTTCAGGCAAAAAAAATGCTAAAACACGTTTTTTTGGCCCAAAAAGTCGATTTGTACTGTGCGAGAAAAATTTCAATTTTCAGGCAAAAAAAATGCTAAAACACGTTTTTTTGGCCCAAAAAGTCGATTTGTACTGTGCTAGAAAAATTTCAATTTTCAGGCAAAAATAATGCTAAAACACGTTTTTTTGGCCCAAAAAGTCGATTTGTACTGTGCTAGAAAAATTTCAATTTTCAGGCAAAAAAAATGCTAAAACACGTTTTTTTGGCCCAAAAAGTCGATTTGTACTGTGCTAGAAAAATTTCAATTTTCAGGCAAAAAAAATGCTAAAACACGTTTTTTTGGCCCAAAAAGTCGATTTGTACTGTGCTAGAAAAATTTCAATTTTCAGGCAAAAAAAATGCTAAAACACGTTTTTTTGGCCCAAAAAGTCGATTTGTACTGTGCTAGAAAAATTTCAATTTTCAGGCAAAAAAAATGCTAAAACACGTTTTTTTGGCCCAAAAAGTCGATTTGTACTGTGCTAGAAAAATTTCAATTTTCAGGCAAAAAAAATGCAAAAACACGTTTTTTTGGCCCAAAAAGTCGATTTGTACAGTGCTAGAAAAATTTCAATTTTCAGGCAAAAAAAATGCTAAAACACGTTTTTTTGGCCCAAAAAGTCGATTTGTACTGTGCTAGAAAAATTTCAATTTTCAGGCAAAAAAAATGCTAAAACACGTTTTTTTGGCCCAGAAAGTCGCTTTGTACTGTGCTAGAAAAATTTCAATTTTCAGGCAAAAAAAATGCAAAAACACGTTTTTTTGGTCCAAAAAGTCGATTTGTACAGTGCTAGAAAAATTTCAATTTTCAGGCAAAAAAAATGCTAAAACACGTTTTTTTTTGCCCAAAAAGTCGATTTGTACTGTGCTAGAAAAATTTCAATTTTCAGGCAAAAAAATGCAAAAACACGTTTTTTTGGCCCAAAAAGTCGATTTGTACAGTGCTAGAAAAATTTCAATTTTCAGGCAAAAAAAATGCTAAAACACGTTTTTTTGGCCCAAAAAGTCGATTTGTACTGTGCTAGAAAAATTTCAATTTTCAGGCAAAAAAAATGCTAAAACACGTTTTTTTGGCCCAAAAAGTCGATTTGTACTGTGCTAGAAAAATTTCAATTTTCAGGCAAAAAAAATGCTAAAACAAGTTTTTTTGGCCCAAAAAGTCGATTTGTACTGTGCTAGAAAAATTTCAATTTTCAGGCAAAAAAAATGCTAAAACACGTTTTTTTGGCCCAAAAAGTCGATTTGTACTGTGCTAGAAAAATTTCAATTTTCAGGCAAAAAAAATGCTAAAACACGTTTTTTTGGCCCAAAAAGTCGATTTGTACTGTGCTAGAAAAATTATCAATTTTCAGGCAAAAAAAATGCTAAAACACGTTTTTTTGGCCCAAAAAGTCGATTTGTACTGTGCTAGAAAAATTTCAATTTTCAGGCAAAAAAAATGCAAAAACACGTTTTTTTGGCCCAAAAAGTCGATTTGTACTGTGCTAGAAAAATTTCAATTTTCAGGCAAAAAAAATGCTAAAACACGTTTTTTTGGCCCAAAAAGTCGATTTGTACAGTGCTAGAAAAATTTCAATTTTCAGGCAAAAAAAATGCTAAAACACGTTTTTTTGGCCCAAAAAGTCGCTTTGTACTGTGCTAGAAAAATTTCAATTTTCAGGCAAAAAAAATGCAAAAACATGTTTTTTTGGCCCAAAAAGTCGATTTGTACAGTGCTAGAAAAATTTCAATTTTCAGGCAAAAAAAATGCTAAAACACGTTTTTTTTGGCCCAAAAAGTCGATTTGTACTGTGCTAGAAAAAATTCAATTTTCAGGCAAAAAAAATGCTAAAACACGTTTTTTTGGCCCAAAAAGTCGATTTGTACTGTGCTAGAAAAATTTCAATTTTCAGGCAAAAAAAAGGCTAAAACAAGTTTTTTTGGCCCAAAAAGTCGATTTGTACTGTGCTAGAAAAATTTCAATTTTCAGGCAAAAAAAATGCTAAAACACGTTTTTTTGGCCCAAAAAGTCGATTTGTACTGTGCTAGAAAAATTTCAATTTTCAGGCAAAAAAAATGCTAAAACACGTTTTTTTGGCCCAAAAAGTCGATTTGTACTGTGCTAGAAAAATTTCAATTTTCAGGCAAAAAAAATGCTAAAACACGTTTTTTTGGCCCAAAATGTCGATTTGTACTGTGCTAGAAAAAAATCAATTTTCAGGCAAAAAAAATGCTAAAACACGTTTTTTTTGGCCCAAAAAGTCGATTTGTACTGTGCTAGAAAAATTTCAATTTTCAGGCAAAAAAAATGCTAAAACACGTTTTTTTGGCCCAAAAAGTCGATTTGTACTGTGCTAGAAAAATTTCAATTTTCAGGCAAAAAAAATGCTAAAACACGTTTTATTGGCCCAAAAAGTCGATTTGTACTGTGCTAGAAAAATTTCAATTTTCAGGCAAAAAAAATGCTAAAACACGTTTTTTTGGCCCAAAAAGTCGATTTGTACTGTGCTAGAAAAATTTCAATTTTCATGCAAAAAAAATGCAAAAACACGTTTTTTTTGGCCCAAAAAGTCGATTTGTACAGTGCTAGAAAAATTTCAATTTTCAGGCAAAAAAAATGCTAAAACACGTTTTTTTGGCCCAAAAAGTCGATTTGTACTGTGCTAGAAAAATTTCAATTTTCAGGCAAAAAAAATGCTAAAACACGTTTTTTTGGCCCAAAAAGTCGATTTGTACTGTGCTAGAAAAATTTCAATTTTCAGGCAAAAAAAATGCTAAAACACGTTTTTTTGGCCCAGAAAGTCGCTTTGTACTGTGCTAGAAAAATTTCAATTTTCAGGCAAAAAAAATGCTAAAACACGTTTTTTTGGCCCAAAAAGTCGATTTGTACAGTGCTAGAAAAATTTCAATTTTCAGGCAAAAAAAATGCTAAAACACGTTTGTTTGGCCCCAAAAAGTCGATTTGTACTGTGCTAGAAAAATTTCAATTTTCAGGCAAAAAAAATGCAAAAACACGTTTTTTTGGCCCAAAAAGTCGATTTGTACAGTGCTAGAAAAATTTCAATTTTCAGGCAAAAAAAATGCTAAAACACGTTTTTTTGGCCCAAAAAGTCGATTTGTACTGTGCTAGAAAAATTTCAATTTTCAGGCAAAAAAAATGCAAAAACACGTTTTTTTGGCCCAAAAAGTCGATTTGTACAGTGCTAGAAAAATTTCAATTTTCAGGCAAAAAAAATGCTAAAACACGTTTTTTTGGCCCAAAAAGTCGATTTGTACTGTGCTAGAAAAATTTCAATTTTCAGGCAAAAAAAATGCTAAAACACGTTTTTTTGGCCCAAAAAGTCGATTTGTACTGTGCTAGAAAAATTTCAATTTTCAGGCAAAAAAAATGCTAAAACACGTTTTTTGGGCCCAAAAAGTCGATTTGTACTGTTCTAGAAAAATATCAATTTTCAGGCAAAAAAAATGCTAAAACACGTTTTTTTGGCCCAAAAAGTCGATTTGTACTGTGCTAGAAAAAATTCAATTTTCAGGCAAAAAAAATGCTAAAACACGTTTTTTTGGCCCAAAAAGTCGATTTGTACTGTGCGAGAAAAATTTCAATTTTCAGGCAAAAAAAATGCTAAAACACGTTTTTTTGGCCCAAAAAGTCGATTTGTACTGTGCTAGAAAAATTTCAATTTTCAGGCAAAAAAAATGCTAAAACACGTTTTTTTGGCCCAAAAAGTCGATTTGTACTGTGCTAGAAAAATTTCAATTTTCAGGCAAAAAAAATGCTAAAACACGTTTTTTTGGCCCAAAAAGTCGATTTGTACTGTGCTAGAAAAATTTCAATTTTCAGGCAAAAAAAATGCTAAAACACGTTTTTTTGGCCCAAAAAGTCGATTTGTACTGTGCTAGAAAAAATTCAATTTTCAGGAAAAAAAATGCTAAAACACGTTTTTTTGGCCCAAAAAGTCGATTTGTACTGTGCTAGAAAAATTTCAATTTTCAGGCAAAAAAAATGCTAAAACGCGTTTTTTTGGCCCAAAAAGTCGATTTGTACTGTGCTAGAAAAATTTCAATTTTCAGGCAAAAAAAATGCTAAAACACGTTTTTTTGGCCCAAAAAGTCGATTTGTACTGTGCTAGAAAAATTTCAATTTTCAGGCAAAAAAAATGCTAAAACACGTTTTTTTTGCCCAAAAAGTCGATTTGTACTGTGCTAGAAAAATTTCAATTTTCAGGCAAAAAAAATGCTAAAACACGTTTTTTGGGCCCAAAAAGTCGATTTGTACTGTTCTAGAAAAATATCAATTTTCAGGCAAAAAAAATTCTAAAACACGTTTTTTTGGCCCAAAAAGTCGATTTGTACTGTGCTAGAAAAAATTCAATTTTCAGGCAAAAAAAATGCTAAAACACGTTTTTTTGGCCCAAAAAGTCGATTTGTACTGTGCGAGAAAAATTTCAATTTTCAGGCAAAAAAAATGCTAAAACACGTTTTTTTGGCCCAAAAAGTCGATTTGTACTGTGCTAGAAAAATTTCAATTTTCAGGCAAAAAAAATGCTAAAACACGTTTTTTTGGCCCAAAAAGTCGATTTGTACTGTGCTAGAAAAATTTCAATTTTCAGGCAAAAAAAATGCTAAAACACGTTTTTTTGGCCCAAAAAGTCGATTTGTACAGTGCTAGAAAAATTTCAATTTTCAGGCAAAAAAAATGCTAAAACACGTTTTTTTGGCCCAAAAAGTCGATTTGTACTGTGCTAGAAAAATTTCAATTTTCAGGCAAAAAAAATGCAAAAACACGTTTTTTTGGCCCAAAAAGTCGATTTGTACAGTGCTAGAAAAATTTCAATTTTCAGGCAAAAAAAATGCTAAAACACGTTTTTTTGGCCCAAAAAGTCGATTTGTACTGTGCTAGAAAAATTTCAATTTTCAGGCAAAAAAAATGCTAAAACACGTTTTTTTGGCCCAAAAAGTCGATTTGTACTGTGCTAGAAAAATTTCAATTTTCAGGCAAAAAAAATGCTAAAACACGTTTTTTTTGCCCAAAAAGTCGATTTGTACTGTGCTAGAAAAATTTCAATTTTCAGGCAAAAAAAATGCTAAAACACGTTTTTTGGGCCCAAAAAGTCGATTTGTACTGTTCTAGAAAAATATCAATTTTCAGGCAAAAAAAATGCTAAAACACGTTTTTTTGGCCCAAAAAGTCGATTTGTACTGTGCTAGAAAAAATTCAATTTTCAGGCAAAAAAAATGCTAAAACACGTTTTTTTGGCCCAAAAAGTCGATTTGTACTGTGCGAGAAAAATTTCAATTTTCAGGCAAAAAAAATGCTAAAACACGTTTTTTTGGCCCAAAAAGTCGATTTGTACTGTGCTAGAAAAATTTCAATTTTCAGGCAAAAAAAATGCTAAAACACGTTTTTTTGGCCCAAAAAGTCGATTTGTACTGTGCTAGAAAAATTTCAATTTTCAGGCAAAAAAAATGCTAAAACACGTTTTTTTGGCCCAAAAAGTCGATTTGTACTGTGCTAGAAAAATTTCAATTTTCAGGCAAAAAAAATGCTAAAACACGTTTTTTTGGCCCAAAAAGTCGATTTGTACTGTGCTAGAAAAAATTCAATTTTCAGGAAAAAAAATGCTAAAACACGTTTTTTTGGCCCAAAAAGTCGATTTGTACTGTGCTAGAAAAATTTCAATTTTCAGGCAAAAAAAATGCTAAAACGCGTTTTTTTGGCCCAAAAAGTCGATTTGTACTGTGCTAGAAAAATTTCAATTTTCAGGCAAAAAAAATGCTAAAACACGTTTTTTTGGCCCAAAAAGTCGATTTGTACTGTGCTAGAAAAATTTCAATTTTCAGGCAAAAAAAATGCTAAAACACGTTTTTTGGCCCAAAAAGTCGATTTGTACTGTGCGAGAAAAATTTCAATTTTCAGGCAAAAAAAATGCTAAAACACGTTTTTTTGGCCCAAAAAGTCGATTTGTACTGTGCTAGAAAAATTTCAATTTTCAGGCAAAAAAAATGCTAAAACACGTTTTTTTGGCCCAAAAAGTCGATTTGTACTGTGCTAGAAAAATTTCAATTTTCAGGCAAAAAAAATGCTAAAACACGTTTTTTTGGCCCAAAAAGTCGATTTGTACTGTGCTAGAAAAATTTCAATTTTCAGGCAAAAAAAATGCTAAAACACGTTTTTTTGGCCCAAAAAGTCGATTTGTACTGTGCTAGAAAAATTTCAATTTTCAGGCAAAAAAAATGCTAAAACACGTTTTTTTGGCCCAAAAAGTCGATTTGTACTGTGCTAGAAAAATTTCAATTTTCAGGCAAAAAAAATGCAAAAACACGTTTTTTTGGCCCAAAAAGTCGATTTGTACAGTGCTAGAAAAATTTCAATTTTCAGGCAAAAAAAATGCTAAAACACGTTTTTTTGGCACAAAAAGTCGATTTGTACTGTGCTAGAAAAATTTCAATTTTCAGGCAAAAAAAATGTAAAAACACGTTTTTTTGGCCCAAAAAGTCGATTTGTACAGTGCTAGAAAAATTTCAATTTTCAGGCAAAAAAAATGCTAAAACACGTTTTTTCGGCCCAAAAAGTCGATTTGTACTGTGCTAGAAAAATTTCAATTTTCATGCAAAAAAAATGCTAAAACACGTTTTTTTGGCCCAAAAAGTCGATTTGTACTGTGCTAGAAAAATTTCAATTTTCATGCAAAAAAAATGCTAAAACACGTTTTTTTGGCCCAAAAAGTCGATTTGTACTGTGCTAGAAAAAATTCAATTTTCAGGAAAAAAAATGCTAAAACACGTTTTTTTGGCCCAAAAAGTCGATTTGTACTGTGCTAGAAAGATTTCAATTTTCAGGCAAAAAAAATGCTAAAACGCGTTTTTTTGGCCCAAAAAGTCGATTTGTACTGTGCTAGAAAAATTTCAATTTTCAGGCAAAAAAAATGCTAAAACACGTTTTTTTGGCCCAAAAAGTCGATTTGTACTGTGCTAGAAAAATTTCAATTTTCAGGCAAAAAAAATGCTAAAACACGTTTTTTTGGCCCCAAAAAGTCGATTTGTACTGTGCTAGAAAAATTTCAATTTTCAGGCAAAAAAAATGCTAAAACACGTTTTTTTGGCCCAAAAAGTCGATTTGTACTGTGCTAGAAAAATTTCAATTTTCAGGCAAAAAAAATGCTAAAACACGTTTTTTTGGCCCAAAAAGTCGATTTGTACTGTGCTAGAAAAATTTCAATTTTCAGGCAAAAAAAATGCTAAAACACGTTTTTTTGGCCCAAAAAGTCGATTTGTACTGTGCTAGAAAAATTTCAATTTTCAGGCAAAAAAAATGCAAAAACACGTTTTTTTGGCCCAAAAAGTCGATTTGTACAGTGCTAGAAAAATTTCAATTTTCAGGCAAAAAAAATGCTAAAACACGTTTTTTTGGCACAAAAAGTCGATTTGTACTGTGCTAGAAAAATTTCAATTTTCAGGCAAAAAAAATGCAAAAACACGTTTTTTTGGCCCAAAAAGTCGATTTGTACAGTGCTAGAAAAATTTCAATTTTCAGGCAAAAAAAATGCTAAAACACGTTTTTTCGGCCCAAAAAGTCGATTTGTACTGTGCTAGAAAAATTTCAATTTTCATGCAAAAAAAATGCTAAAACACGTTTTTTTGGCCCAAAAAGTCGATTTGTACTGTGCTAGAAAAATTTCAATTTTCATGCAAAAAAAATGCTAAAACACGTTTTTTTGGCCCAAAAAGTCGATTTGTACTGTGCTAGAAAAAATTCAATTTTCAGGAAAAAAAATGCTAAAACACGTTTTTTTGGCCCAAAAAGTCGATTTGTACTGTGCTAGAAAGATTTCAATTTTCAGGCAAAAAAAATGCTAAAACGCGTTTTTTTGGCCCAAAAAGTCGATTTGTACTGTGCTAGAAAAATTTCAATTTTCAGGCAAAAAAAATGCTAAAACACGTTTTTTTGGCCCAAAAAGTCGATTTGTACTGTGCTAGAAAAATTTCAATTTTCAGGCAAAAAAAATGCTAAAACACGTTTTTTTGGCCCCAAAAAGTCGATTTGTACTGTGCTAGAAAAATTTCAATTTTCAGGCAAAAAAAATGCAAAAACACGTTTTTTTGGCCCAAAAAGTCGATTTGTACAGTGCTAGAAAAATTTCAATTTTCAGGCAAAAAAAATGCTAAAACACGTTTTTTTGGCCCAAAAAGTCGATTTGTACTGTGCTAGAAAAATTTCAATTTTCAGGCAAAAAAAATGCAAAAACACGTTTTTTTGGCCCAAAAAGTCGATTTGTACAGTGCTAGAAAAATTTCAATTTTCAGGCAAAAAAAATGCTAAAACACGTTTTTTTGGCCCAAAAAGTCGATTTGTACTGTGCTAGAAAAATTTCAATTTTCAGGCAAAAAAAATGCTAAAACACGTTTTTTTGGACCAAAAAGTCGATTTGTACTGTGCTAGAAAAATTTCAATTTTCAGGCAAAAAAAATGCTAAAACACGTTTTTTTTGCCCAAAAAGTCGATTTGTACTGTGCTAGAAAAATTTCAATTTTCAGGCAAAAAAAATGCTAAAACACGTTTTTTGGGCCCAAAAAGTCGATTTGTACTGTTCTAGAAAAATATCAATTTTCAGGCAAAAAAAATGCTAAAACACGTTTTTTTGGCCCAAAAAGTCGATTTGTACTGTGCTAGAAAAAATTCAATTTTCAGGCAAAAAAAATGCTAAAACACGTTTTTTTGGCCCAAAAAGTCGATTTGTACTGTGCGAGAAAAATTTCAATTTTCAGGCAAACAAAATGCTAAAACACGTTTTTTTGGCCCAAAAAGTCGATTTGTACTGTGCTAGAAAAATTTCAATTTTCAGGCAAAAAAAATGCTAAAACACGTTTTTTTGGCCCAAAAAGTCGATTTGTACTGTGCTAGAAAAAATTCAATTTTCAGGCAAAAAAAATGCTAAAACACGTTTTTTTGGCCCAAAAAGTCGATTTGTACTGTGCGAGAAAAATTTCAATTTTCAGGCAAAAAAAATGCTAAAAGACGTTTTTTTGGCCCAAAAAGTCGATTTGTACTGTGCTAGAAAAATTTCAATTTTCAGGAAAAAAAAATGCTAAAACACGTTTTTTTGGCCCAAAAAGTCGATTTGTACTGTGCTAGAAAAATTTCAATTTTCAGGCAAAAAAAATGCTAAAACACGTTTTTTTGGCCCAAAAAGTCGATTTGTACTGTGCTAGAAAAATTTCAATTTTCAGGCAAAAAAAATGCTAAAACACGTTTTTTTGGCCCAAAAAGTCGATTTGTACTGTGCTAGAAAAAATTCAATTTTCAGGAAAAAAAATGCTAAAACACGTTTTTTTGGCCCAAAAAGTCGATTTGTACTGTGCTAGAAAAATTTCAATTTTCAGGCAAAAAAAATGCTAAAACGCGTTTTTTTGGCCCAAAAAGTCGATTTGTACTGTGCTAGAAAAATTTCAATTTTCAGGCAAAAAAAATGCTAAAACACGTTTTTTTGGCCCAAAAAGTCGATTTGTACTGTGCTAGAAAAATTTCAATTTTCAGGCAAAAAAAATGCTAAAACACGTTTTTTTTGCCCAAAAAGTCGATTTGTACTGTGCTAGAAAAATTTCAATTTTCAGGCAAAAAAAATGCTAAAACACGTTTTTTGGGCCCAAAAAGTCGATTTGTACTGTTCTAGAAAAATATCAATTTTCAGGCAAAAAAAATTCTAAAACACGTTTTTTTGGCCCAAAAAGTCGATTTGTACTGTGCTAGAAAAAATTCAATTTTCAGGCAAAAAAAATGCTAAAACACGTTTTTTTGGCCCAAAAAGTCGATTTGTACTGTGCGAGAAAAATTTCAATTTTCAGGCAAAAAAAATGCTAAAACACGTTTTTTTGGCCCAAAAAGTCGATTTGTACTGTGCTAGAAAAATTTCAATTTTCAGGCAAAAAAAATGCTAAAACACGTTTTTTTGGCCCAAAAAGTCGATTTGTACTGTGCTAGAAAAATTTCAATTTTCAGGCAAAAAAAATGCTAAAACACGTTTTTTTGGCCCAAAAAGTCGATTTGTACAGTGCTAGAAAAATTTCAATTTTCAGGCAAAAAAAATGCTAAAACACGTTTTTTTGGCCCAAAAAGTCGATTTGTACTGTGCTAGAAAAATTTCAATTTTCAGGCAAAAAAAATGCAAAAACACGTTTTTTTGGCCCAAAAAGTCGATTTGTACAGTGCTAGAAAAATTTCAATTTTCAGGCAAAAAAAATGCTAAAACACGTTTTTTTGGCCCAAAAAGTCGATTTGTACTGTGCTAGAAAAATTTCAATTTTCAGGCAAAAAAAATGCTAAAACACGTTTTTTTGGCCCAAAAAGTCGATTTGTACTGTGCTAGAAAAATTTCAATTTTCAGGCAAAAAAAATGCTAAAACACGTTTTTTTTGCCCAAAAAGTCGATTTGTACTGTGCTAGAAAAATTTCAATTTTCAGGCAAAAAAAATGCTAAAACACGTTTTTTGGGCCCAAAAAGTCGATTTGTACTGTTCTAGAAAAATATCAATTTTCAGGCAAAAAAAATGCTAAAACACGTTTTTTTGGCCCAAAAAGTCGATTTGTACTGTGCTAGAAAAAATTCAATTTTCAGGCAAAAAAAATGCTAAAACACGTTTTTTTGGCCCAAAAAGTCGATTTGTACTGTGCGAGAAAAATTTCAATTTTCAGGCAAAAAAAATGCTAAAACACGTTTTTTTGGCCCAAAAAGTCGATTTGTACTGTGCTAGAAAAATTTCAATTTTCAGGCAAAAAAAATGCTAAAACACGTTTTTTTGGCCCAAAAAGTCGATTTGTACTGTGCTAGAAAAATTTCAATTTTCAGGCAAAAAAAATGCTAAAACACGTTTTTTTGGCCCAAAAAGTCGATTTGTACTGTGCTAGAAAAATTTCAATTTTCAGGCAAAAAAAATGCTAAAACACGTTTTTTTGGCCCAAAAAGTCGATTTGTACTGTGCTAGAAAAAATTCAATTTTCAGGAAAAAAAATGCTAAAACACGTTTTTTTGGCCCAAAAAGTCGATTTGTACTGTGCTAGAAAAATTTCAATTTTCAGGCAAAAAAAATGCTAAAACGCGTTTTTTTGGCCCAAAAAGTCGATTTGTACTGTGCTAGAAAAATTTCAATTTTCAGGCAAAAAAAATGCTAAAACACGTTTTTTTGGCCCAAAAAGTCGATTTGTACTGTGCTAGAAAAATTTCAATTTTCAGGCAAAAAAAATGCTAAAACACGTTTTTTGGCCCAAAAAGTCGATTTGTACTGTGCGAGAAAAATTTCAATTTTCAGGCAAAAAAAATGCTAAAACACGTTTTTTTGGCCCAAAAAGTCGATTTGTACTGTGCTAGAAAAATTTCAATTTTCAGGCAAAAAAAATGCTAAAACACGTTTTTTTGGCCCAAAAAGTCGATTTGTACTGTGCTAGAAAAATTTCAATTTTCAGGCAAAAAAAATGCTAAAACACGTTTTTTTGGCCCAAAAAGTCGATTTGTACTGTGCTAGAAAAATTTCAATTTTCAGGCAAAAAAAATGCTAAAACACGTTTTTTTGGCCCAAAAAGTCGATTTGTACTGTGCTAGAAAAATTTCAATTTTCAGGCAAAAAAAATGCTAAAACACGTTTTTTTGGCCCAAAAAGTCGATTTGTACTGTGCTAGAAAAATTTCAATTTTCAGGCAAAAAAAATGCAAAAACACGTTTTTTTGGCCCAAAAAGTCGATTTGTACAGTGCTAGAAAAATTTCAATTTTCAGGCAAAAAAAATGCTAAAACACGTTTTTTTGGCCCAAAAAGTCGATTTGTACTGTGCTAGAAAAATTTCAATTTTCAGGCAAAAAAAATGCAAAAACACGTTTTTTTGGCCCAAAAAGTCGATTTGTACAGTGCTAGAAAAATTTCAATTTTCAGGCAAAA
The DNA here is from genome assembly GCA_034508575.1 of Petrolisthes manimaculis. Lineage (NCBI taxonomy): Eukaryota > Metazoa > Arthropoda > Malacostraca > Decapoda > Porcellanidae > Petrolisthes > Petrolisthes manimaculis. Next base: position 25,788 of record JAWZYT010007095.1, on the reverse strand, counting down.
AAAATGCTAAAACACGTTTTTTCGGCCCAAAAAGTCGATTTGTACTGTGCTAGAAAAATTTCAATTTTCATGCAAAAAAAATGCTAAAACACGTTTTTTTGGCCCAAAAAGTCGATTTGTACTGTGCTAGAAAAATTTCAATTTTCATGCAAAAAAAATGCTAAAACACGTTTTTTTGGCCCAAAAAGTCGATTTGTACTGTGCTAGAAAAAATTCAATTTTCAGGAAAAAAAATGCTAAAACACGTTTTTTTGGCCCAAAAAGTCGATTTGTACTGTGCTAGAAAGATTTCAATTTTCAGGCAAAAAAAATGCTAAAACGCGTTTTTTTGGCCCAAAAAGTCGATTTGTACTGTGCTAGAAAAATTTCAATTTTCAGGCAAAAAAAATGCTAAAACACGTTTTTTTGGCCCAAAAAGTCGATTTGTACTGTGCTAGAAAAATTTCAATTTTCAGGCAAAAAAAATGCTAAAACACGTTTTTTTGGCCCCAAAAAGTCGATTTGTACTGTGCTAGAAAAATTTCAATTTTCAGGCAAAAAAAATGCAAAAACACGTTTTTTTGGCCCAAAAAGTCGATTTGTACAGTGCTAGAAAAATTTCAATTTTCAGGCAAAAAAAATGCTAAAACACGTTTTTTTGGCCCAAAAAGTCGATTTGTACTGTGCTAGAAAAATTTCAATTTTCAGGCAAAAAAAATGCAAAAACACGTTTTTTTGGCCCAAAAAGTCGATTTGTACAGTGCTAGAAAAATTTCAATTTTCAGGCAAAAAAAATGCTAAAACACGTTTTTTTGGCCCAAAAAGTCGATTTGTACTGTGCTAGAAAAATTTCAATTTTCAGGCAAAAAAAATGCTAAAACACGTTTTTTTGGCCCAAAAAGTCGATTTGTACTGTGCTAGAAAAATTTCAATTTTCAGGCAAAAAAAATGCTAAAACACGTTTTTTTTGCCCAAAAAGTCGATTTGTACTGTGCTAGAAAAATTTCAATTTTCAGGCAAAAAAAATGCTAAAACACGTTTTTTGGGCCCAAAAAGTCGATTTGTACTGTTCTAGAAAAATATCAATTTTCAGGCAAAAAAAATGCTAAAACACGTTTTTTTGGCCCAAAAAGTCGATTTGTACTGTGCTAGAAAAAATTCAATTTTCAGGCAAAAAAAATGCTAAAACACGTTTTTTTGGCCCAAAAAGTCGATTTGTACTGTGCGAGAAAAATTTCAATTTTCAGGCAAACAAAATGCTAAAACACGTTTTTTTGGCCCAAAAAGTCGATTTGTACTGTGCTAGAAAAATTTCAATTTTCAGGCAAAAAAAATGCTAAAACACGTTTTTTTGGCCCAAAAAGTCGATTTGTACTGTGCTAGAAAAATTTCAATTTTCAGGCAAAAAAAATGCTAAAACACGTTTTTTTGGCCCAAAAAGTCGATTTGTACTGTGCTAGAAAAAATTCAATTTTCAGGCAAAAAAAATGCTAAAACACGTTTTTTTGGCCCAAAAAGTCGATTTGTACTGTGCTAGAAAAATTTCAATTTTCAGGCAAAAAAAATGCTAAAACACGTTTTTTTGGCCCAAAAAGTCGATTTGTACTGTGCTAGAAAAATTTCAATTTTCAGGCAAAAAAAATGCAAAAACACGTTTTTTTGGCCCAAAAAGTCGATTTGTACAGTGCTAGAAAAATTTCAATTTTCAGGCAAAAAAAATGCTAAAACACGTTTTTTTGGCCCAAAAAGTCGATTCGACTGTGCTAGAAAAATTTCAATTTTCAGGCAAAAAAAATGCTAAAACACGTTTTTTGGCCCAAAAAGTCGATTTGTACTGTGCTAGAAAAAATTCAATTTTCAGGCAAAAAAAATGCTAAAACACGTTTTTTTGGCCCAAAAAGTCGATTTGTACTGTGCTAGAAAAATTTCAATTTTCAGGCAAAAAAAATGCTAAAACACGTTTTTTTGGCCCAAAAAGTCGATTTGTACTGTGCTAGAAAAATTTCAATTTTCAGGCAAAAAAAAATGCTAAAACACGTTTTTTTGGCCCAAAAAGTCGATTTGTACTGTGCTAGAAAAATTTCAATTTTCAGGCAAAAAAAATGCTAAAACACGTTTTTTTGGCCCAAAAAGTCGATTTGTACTGTGCTAGAAAAATTTCAATTTTCAGGCAAAAAAAATGCTAAAACACGTTTTTTTGGCCCAAAAAGTCGATTTGTACTGTGCTAGAAAAATTTCAATTTTCAGGCAAAAAAAATGCTAAAACACGTTTTTTTGGCCCAAAAAGTCGATTTGTACTGTGCTAGAAAAAAATCAATTTTCAGGCAAAAAAAATGCTAAAACACGTTTTTTTGGCCCAAAAAGTCGATTTGTACTGTGCTAGAAAAATTTCAATTTTCAGGCAAAAAAAATGCTAAAACACGTTTTTTGGGCCCAAAAAGTCGATTTGTACTGTGCTAGAAAAATTTCAATTTTCAGGCAAAAAAAATGCTAAAACACGTTTTTTTGGCCCAAAAAGTCGATTTGTACTGTGCTAGAAAAAATTCAATTTTCAGGCAAAAAAAATGCAAAAACACGTTTTTTTGGCCCAAAAAGTCGATTTGTACAGTGCTAGAAAAATTTCAATTTTCAGGCAAAAAAAATGCTAAAACACGTTTTTTTGGCCCAAAAAGTCGATTTGTACTGTGCTAGAAAAATTTCAATTTTCAGGCAAAAAAAATGCAAAAACATGTTTTTTTGGCCCAAAAAGTCGATTTGTACAGTGCTAGAAAAATTTCAATTTTCAGGCAAAAAAAATGCTAAAACACGTTTTTTTGGCCCAAAAAGTCGATTTGTACTGTGCTAGAAAAATTTCAATTTTCAGGCAAAAAAAATGCTAAAACACGTTTTTTTGGCCCATAAAGTCGATTTGTACTGTGCTAGAAAAATTTCAATTTTCAGGCAAAAAAAATGCTAAAACACGTTTTTTTGGCCCAAAAAGTCGATTTGTACTGTGCTAGAAAAATTTCAATTTTCAGGCAAAAAAAAAGCTAAAACACGTTTTTTTGGCCCAAAAAGTCGATTTGTACTGTGCTAGAAAAATTTCAATTTTCAGGCAAAAAAAATGCTAAAACACGTTTTTATGGCCCAAAAAGTCGATTTGTACTGTGCTAGAAAAATTTCAATTTTCAGGCAAAAAAAATGTTAAAACACGTTTTTTTGGCCCAAAAAGTCGATTTGTACTGTGTTAGAAAAATTTCAATTTTCAGGCAAAAAAAATGCTAAAACACGTTTTTTTGGCCCAAAAAGTCTATTTGTACTATGCTAGAAAAAATTCAATTTTCAAGCCAAAAAAATACTAAAACACGTTTTTTTGGCCCAAAAAGTCGATTTGTACTGTGCTCGAAAAATTTCAATTTTCAGGCAAAAAAAATGCAAAAACACGTTTTTTTGGCCCAAAAAGTCGATTTGTACAGTGCTAGAAAAATTTCAATTTTCAGGCAAAAAAAATGCTAAAACACGTTTTTTTGGCCCAAAAAGTCGATTTGTACTGTGCTAGAAAAATTTCAATTTTCAGGCAAAAAAAATGCTAAAACACGTTTTTTGGGCCCAAAAAGTCGATTTGTACTGTGCTAGAAAAATTTCAATTTTCAGGCAAAAAAAATGCTAAAACACGTTTTTTTGGCCCAAAAAGTCGATTTGTACTGTGCTAGAAAAATTTCAATTTTTAGGCAAAAAAAATGCTAAAACACGTTTTTTTGGCCCAAAAAGTCGATTTGTACTGTGCTAGAAAAATTTCAATTTTCAGGCAAAAAAAATGCTAAAACACGTTTTTTTGGCCCAAAAAGTCGATTTGTACTGTGCTAGAAAAAAATCAATTTTCAGGCAAAAAAAATGCTAAAACACGTTTTTTTGGCCCAAAAAGTCGATTTGTACTGTGCTAGAAAAATTTCAATTTTCAGGCAAAAAAAATGCTAAAACACGTTTTTTTGGCCCAAAAAGTCGATTTGTACTGTGCTAGAAAAAAATCAATTTTCAGGCAAAAAAAATGCTAAAACACGTTTTTTTGGCCCAAAAAGTCGATTTGTACTGTGCTAGAAAAATTTCAATTTTCAGGCAAAAAAAATGCTAAAACACGTTTTTTTGGCCCAAAAAGTCGATTTGTACTGTGCTAGAAAAATTTCAATTTTCAGGCAAAAAAAATGCTAAAACACGTTTTTTTGGCCCAAAAATTCGATTTGTACTGTGCTAGAAAAATTTCAATTTTCAGGCAAAAAAAATGCTAAAACGCGTTTTTTTGGCCCAAAAAGTCGATTTGTACTGTGCTAGAAAAATTTCAATTTTCAGGCAAAAAAAATGCAAAAACACGTTTTTTTGGCCCAAAAAGTCGATTTGTACAGTGCTAGAAAAATTTCAATTTTCAGGAAAAAAAAATGCTAAAACACGTTTTTTTGGCCCAAAAAGTCGATTTGTACTGTGCTAGAAAAATTTCAATTTTCAGGCAAAAAAAATGCTAAAACACGTTTTTTTGGCCCAAAAAGTCGATTTGTACTGTGCTAGAAAAATTTCAATTTTCAGGCAAAAAAAATGCTAAAACACGTTTTTTGGGCCCAAAAAGTCGATTTGTACTGTGCTAGAAAAATTTCAATTTTCAGGCAAAAAAAATGCTAAAACACGTTTTTTTGGCCCAAAAAGTCGATTTGTACTGTGCTAGAAAAATTTCAATTTTTAGGCAAAAAAAATGCTAAAACACGTTTTTTTGGCCCAAAAAGTCGATTTGTACTGTGCTAGAAAAATTTCAATTTTCAGGCAAAAAAAATGCTAAAACACGTTTTTTTGGCCCAAAAAGTCGATTTGTACTGTGCTAGAAAAAATTCAATTTTCAGGCAAAAAAAAAGGTAAAACACGTTTTTTTGGCCCAAAAAGTCGATTTGTACTGTGCTAGAAAAATTTCAATTTTCAGGCAAAAAAAATGCTAAAACACGTTTTTTTGGCCCAAAAAGTCGATTTGTACTGTGCTAGAAAGTTTCAATTTTCAGGCAAAAAAAATGCTAAAACACGTTTTTTTGGCCCAAAAAGTCGATTTGTACTGTGCTAGAAAAATTTTAATTTTCAGGCAAAAAAAATGCTAAAACACGTTTTTTTGGCCCAAAAAGTCGATTTGTACTGTGCTAGAAAAATTTCAATTTTCAGGCAAAAAAAATGCTAAAACACGTTTTTTTGGCCCAAAAAGTCGATTTGTACTGTGCTAGAAAATTTCAATTTTCAGGCAAAAAAAATGCTAAAACACGTTTTTTTGGCCCAAAAAGTCGATTTGTACTGTGCTAGAAAAATTTCAATTTTCAGGCAAAAAAAATGCTAAAACACGTTTTTTTGGCCCAAAAAGTCGATTTGTACTGTGCTAGAAAAATTTCAATTTTCAGGCAAAAAAAATGCTAAAACACGTTTTTTTGGCCCAAAAAGTCGATTTGTACTGTGCTAGAAAAATTTCAATTTTCAGGCAAAAAAAATGCTAAAACACGTTTTTTTGGCCCAAAAAGTCGATTTGTACTGTGCTAGAAAAATTTCAATTTTCAGGCAAAAAAAATGCTAAAACACGTTTTTTTGGCCCAAAAAGTCGATTTGTACTGTGCTAGAAAAATTTCAATTTTCAGGCAAAAAAAATGCTAAAACACGTTTTTTTGGCCCAAAAAGTCGATTTGTACTGTGCTAGAAAAATTTCAATTTTCAGGCAAAAAAAATGCTAAAACACGTTTTTTTGGCCCAAAAAGTCGATTTGTACTGTGCTAGAAAAATTTCAATTTTCAGGCAAAAAAAATGCTAAAACACGTTTTTTTGGCCCAAAAAGTCGATTTGTACTGTGCTAGAAAAATTTCAATTTTCAGGCAAAAAAAATGCTAAAACACGTTTTTTTGGCCCAAAAAGTCGATTTGTACTGTGCTAGAAAAATTTCAATTTTCAGGCAAAAAAAATGCTAAAACACGTTTTTTTGGCCCAAAAAGTCGATTTGTACTGTGCTAGAAAAATTTCAATTTTCAGGCAAAAAAAATGCAAAAACACGTTTTTTTGGCCCAAAGAGTCGATTTGTACTGTGCTAGAAAAATTTCAATTTTCAGGCAAAAAAAATGCTAAAACACGTTTTTTTGGCCCAAAAAGTCGATTTGTACTGTGCTAGAAAAATTTCAATTTTCAGGCAAAAAAAATGCTAAAACACGTTTTTTTGGCCCAAAAAGTCGATTTGTACTGTGCTAGAAAAATTTCAGTTTTCAGGCAAAAAAAATGCTAAAACACGTTTTTTTGGCCCAAAAAGTCGATTTGTACTGTGCTAGAAAAATTTCAATTTTCAGGCAAAAAAAATGCTAAAACACGTTTTTTTGGCCCAAAAAGTCGATTTGTACTGTGCTAGAAAAATTTCAATTTTCAGGCAAAAAAAATGCTAAAACACGTTTTTTTGGCCCAAAAAGTCGATTTGTACTGTGCTAGAAAAATTTCAATTTTCAGGCAAAAAAAATGCTAAAACACGTTTTTTTGGCCCAAAAAGTCGATTTGTACTGTGCTAGAAAAATTTCAATTTTCAGGCAAAAAAAATGCTAAAACACGTTTTTTTGGCCCAAAAAGGCGATTTGTACAGTGCTAGAAAAATTTCAATTTTCAGGCAAAAAAAATGCTAAAACACGTTTTTTTGGCCCAAAAAGTCGATTTGTACTGTGCTAGAAAAATTTCAATTTTCAGGCAAAAAAAATGCTAAAACACGTTTTTTTGGCCCAAAAAGTCGATTTGTACTGTGCTAGAAAAAATTCAATTTTCAGGCAAAAAAAATGCTAAAACACGTTTTTTTGGCCCAAAAAGTCGATTTGTACTGTTCTAGAAAAATTTCAATTTTCAGGCAAAAAAAATGCTAAAACACGTTTTTTGGCCCAAAAAGTCGATTTGTACTGTGCTAGAAAAATTTCAATTTTCAGGCAAAAAAAATGCTAAAACACGTTTTTTTGGCCCAAAAAGTCGATTTGTACTGTGCTAGAAAAATTTCAATTTTCAGGCAAAAAAAATGCAAAAACACGTTTTTTTGGCCCAAAAAGTCGATTTGTACAGTGCTAGAAAAATTTCAATTTTCAGGCAAAAAAAATGCTAAAACACGTTTTTTTGGCCCAAAAAGTCGATTTGTACTGTGCTAGAAAAATTTCAATTTTCAGGCAAAAAAAATGCAAAAACACGTTTTTTTGGCCCAAAAAGTCGATTTGTACAGTGCTAGAAAAATTTCAATTTTCAGGCAAAAAAAATGCTAAAACACGTTTTTTTGGCCCAAAAAGTCGATTTGTACTGTGCTAGAAAAATTTCAATTTTCAGGCAAAAAAAATGCTAAAACACGTTTTTTTGGCCCAAAAAGTCGACTTGTACTGTGCTAGAAAAATTTCAATTTTCAGGCAAAAAAAATGCTAAAACACATTTAAACAATATATAAGTATGGTGTATGTAATACATTGTGTCATTGTTACATAAAATGTAATAATAAAATTGCAAAAAATTATTCTGGAGACCATCCAACTGCCATCAATTCCTGTAAGGCAATATATATATTAATTAATCATCCAAGATTAGAGTCAGGGATAACCGCTGGAACCCAAGTCTTGGAAGACCCAATGCAATATCCAAACATCAGACCGAGGTGAACCCCAAATCTGAGTTTGGATAAAGGGTTTGTGCTCGTTGCACTCGAAGATAACAATAAAACGAGTAATTTAATCCTAACTATAACCCATAATCAGTTACTCGCTCGATTTTCCTCAGGCAACCGTGACATAAGGTCTGCCCCAACGCTAGCACTTCCCTTTAAACCACCGATGGTCCCCGTGAACACGTAACCCTTCATCCTTCTCACCCTGACTAGCTTCAGTCGTCTGCTGGGTATATCCTTCTCCACCCTCGGGAGTTTCCCCAGCAGCGCTAGCCGTAGCTGCCGTACCTACAGCTGGGTACTGTGGTTCACTATATGTATATGTAGCAGCAGCCGATCGCTGATAATAACCCTTATTACCACCGTGGTTATTATTATAACTCTTCCCGTTACTTCTCCCCTGGTAACGGTACTGACTTGACTGCTGAGAATAATAATTATTGCCTTGTTTCTTGGCGTGATTAAAGTGAGGATTAGGTTGTTGACGTACAACCTGACTCTGCTGCTGTGAATTATCATTATTACTTGACTGATTATATGAACCAGCAGAGTCTTGGGAAGGCTTATTTAACTGAGTTAAATTCTCACACGACTGAACCCGCGTGTGGTAACCGTATGCGGTAAAATGTGCATCCGACATTTCCACCATTTCCTTGAGGCAATTAATCTTATGGGTTTTGAGTTGAGCTGATAATTCTGGAGGACAAGACTTCTCTAGTTGCGTGCGAAGCAACAAGTCCTTTATCCCCTCCAACGTCTTGGGTGTTTCGGCCTTATCAAACCACTGATCCAGGTGGCTAGCGAGACGTGCACTAAACTGTGCAACGGTCTCTTTATCTTGCAAGGAAGCACTCAAAAACTGCTTCCGTGCATCATCGACCGTCACCCCATATGCTTGTAACAGAGCTTTTTTCATGCTCGCATAATTCCTGGTGTCAGGATCGAGTCGGTAGAGGATACTAAGGGCTTTACCATCGAACAGGTTAAGGAACTCTATTTTCTTCACATCGTCACCAAAGACGTATGTGTCTGCAAGCATCTCGAATCGCTCAATAAACGGTTCAATTTCGTCTCCCTCTACATACTTCGCCAGTTGTAGTCTCGGAGTTACTGTAGTCGGGCTTGCAATACTGCTTTGACTACTATTCGCCTGTGCTTGCAGTTCCACCATTTTCTGTTCGTGTGCCCATCTTTCTTTTTCATGCTCTCTCTCTTCCCTTTCTGCCTCTCTCTGTTCCCTTTCTGCCTCTCTCTGTTCCTTTTCAGCCTCTCTCTGTTCCTTTTCTGCCTCCCTTACACTCACCCTTTCGAGCCTGTCTTCCTCTTGACGACGCTCTACGTACTGTCGAATCTCGACAATATCTGTATATCCCAAGCTTCGGGCTTCCTCCATTAATTCGGCTACGGTATACATATTAAAATATTTTCTATTGTTTCCTTTGCCTTAATTCCTGGACAACCGTAATCTATCTACTCGTGAAGGTGTGCGCGTGTGTGACTGGAATTAATACAAAGAGCAGGTCCCTGTTCGGGCGCCAATTATGTGGGGGTGGGACTGATAGATATCAATGAATGTAGCTTTATAATAAATTACCAAAGCTTACCTTGCTGGAAATATGTAATCTCGTTGGTTGGCTGCAGCGAGTTACCCAGAGTTATAATCCCTGTATCCTTCCCTCCAACACAATAAATTTATTTCTGGGTTCGTCCTGCTATATATGTATGATTATAGAGCATGCAATAATGGTCAATTACAACACAAAATGACAATTTTCTCTATTTATTAATAAATTCCAAGCCAACAAATGAATAATTAAATTCAATCAAAATCACACACACACACTTCCGTTCACAGTAACTATCAATAAAAATATTACTTACTCTTCGTCGCTCCTCTCTACACGTGCTTCCCTCAGTCGCTCGTAGTCCACGTGGACAGTAATATTACTTTACTTTAATATACTTATCACGAGCTAGCACTTCCCCTCGCACACACAGGAGACGGTAATTACGTTATCGTAATAGTAATGGAAATCAAGCAACCCAGTTGGTATATTTCAATGTCAATCACACTCGTCCCTTGTACACACACACACTCGTAATTCCGACCAGCCCTCTCCTCACCTGTAAAATGACACCTTACTGATTCTCGTCTAGCGAATGAATAGTGAGTTAATTAACAATAAGTCTTGTGAAAAAGTAATTAAACAATTTCGACGTTACGTTAAAACTATAGGCCCCAAACAAGGCAAGGAGGAGAGCTGAATACGAGGTGTTCGTTCGTCGAGTGTACTATACCAACTAAATATATTTCTCAAAATCAGGACAAGGGTGGTGGGATAATTACCCTTCTGACCCTCCCCATTCTACCTTTTCTCTACCTGGCGAGTGACTCATCAAAACTGTCCAATATCTAGGTGTTCGTATGGCCTATTCCTTGACTACGTTTACATATGTCACTCACACTTTAGTTATACATGCAAATCACTTTTCCCATAACATGCAACTGCTTGCAAATGATTCCCTTCCACTTCAAAATCAATTTTAATAAGTAATAGATGCCCCCATAGCATAATTATTAATGCAAAATTGTAGCAGTACCTCCAGACACGGGATGGAGTGAGTGGGTACTCGACCTCACCTGACCTGACATGACCTTTCCTGTCTACCTGAGGATTAATAGCCTGTACCTATATTTCAAATTCCTCTGTCTCTGGAAAATTCCCTTGTTCTATGCCTTCTAGAACATTCCCCACACGTGGTATTCCTTTGTTAATATATATATAATATATAGCATTCTACTACTTACGTATGTTACGTTATGGTCACGGATCTATCCGTGACAATGGTGTTGTGATAAGTAAATAGGAAGTGATTTATAGCGGATATGTTTAGGAAGTTTAAATCAACAGCAAAGGTACCAGTTGAGAAGGCACCACAGGAAACAGGAGATAGTAGTAGCAGTGAGGAGGAATTAAATTTCCCTCCTACTCCCAATACCACTAATATCCACGAACAGATTAGGGGACTGAACAGTCCAGTGCCAGGGCATTTACGTAGTGGATACCAGTTTAGGGCTGACAGTGTAGAGGGTAGTGACATAGCAAGGGATAACTTGTATAGGTTACCACCGCCAGTAGGCAGTGGAAGGAGTAATAAAGATAGTGTACGACCAAAAGTTCCAATGGCAACTGCAAGCACCAGTTCGGTGGGGGGATTAAACCCTAATCAATCTACAGGTCAGAATTTCACTAACCCAGGGATGACAGGTAATGTTATGGTGGGTAACGCACCAGGGTTTCAACCAGCAAATATTATGAGGGTATTTACAGGTGAGGATTCGGTTCCAAAGTTTGATGGGAATCCGAATAAGAGGTACACAATAGAAGAGTTTATACGGAGACTTGAGCAATCATTCGTGGAATATAATATTACGGATGATAGGGGTAAAATAGGATACGCAGACTCAAGAATAGAGGGAGAGTCAGCGAGACAGTTGTTGCATTCTAGTATCTTGTTTGGGAGGTCGTCAAAGAAGCAGTTAACTTGGGAAGAGTTTAAAAAGTCACTAATTGTAGTGTACCGAACGGCGGCTCCAGAAGGTTGCTCAGCTTGGGCACACAAAACATTTAAGGAACTGGGGAGGAATACCATACACGCACCGTTAGAGGTGGCAGGGTCAAAAGCGGGTGCTATACGTAAAGATATACAAGATAGCCTGGAGGATACCAAATGGTGTAAAGAATTTGAGGGGGATGAATGGGTCAAAATAGATGATTGCTGTGATTTGTTTGAATATTTGATATTCTATTTGTTTCTGTCAGATGAAGACCAGAGAAGGGTCAGGAAGAAACAATTAGAACAAGGGAAGGGAGTTTGGCACATAATAAATGAATTAAAGGGCGAGATTAGAGATTCTGTGGTGCACAGACTGTTTAAGAATCAGAGTGCACCAGGGCAACAAACGGCTGTGTTACAAGCCGAGGTGACTGACAAGAGGTCAGGGGTTGCACCGCAAGGGGTACATGCGGTAACAGGACAAAAAAATAACAGAGGAGGAAATTCTTCAGGGAGGTATCCTGGAGAATGTTTCCATTGCCATACATGGGGTCATGTAAAGGCTGAATGCCCAAAATTAAGAGAAAGATCTAAAGGGGATCAGTATAGAGGTGCTATGAATAGGGGTCAGGCACAGTATCGAGGCGCCGCGAGAGGGCGTGGTGGACATGCCAGAGGGCGTGGTAGTGGTAGTGGAAGTGGATTCCACTATGCACAGTCGAACACTTATCAGCAGGGGAGAGGTTATTGGCCCCCAGAACAAAGTAAGTGGTGTGAAATACACCGATACACAGACCACGTAACAAAGGAATGTGCAACCATACGACGTGCAATGCACGAGGAGAATAAGTCTCGTATGGGTGGCCGACGGTCAGGGTCGGATGAGGCATTGTGACCAGAGCATGGAAGACAAATGCCTAGCGATGTAGAGTCATCGATAGTCTCAGCCATAAGTAGGAATAATCATCTATCTGTGGGAAGTGTTACCATTGGAGGTGTTCCAGGGGCACTGTTAATCGATACGGGAGCAGTAGTAAATCTTATATCGCAGGAAACGTATCGAAATATTAGGAAATATCATTCTGGGAAGAAGTATGCATTAGAACAGCCGCAATACCAACTCACTGGAGTGTCAGGGACTACAGTGGATGTCCTTGGGGTTGTGAGTTTGCCAGTTCATTTCAGGGGTAGCTCAATTTTTACTGCATCATTCTATGTGGTGAGTAAATTTCATCCCATGGCAAGCGGGTTGCTTGGTTTATCAACCATGGCTGAACGGAAGATTGAGGTGTACCCAGGTGAAGGATTAATTGTTCATGAGAACATACCTTATTTGTGCATGGCAACTCCACAAGCAAAACACTCAAATAAGGAGGTTGAGACAGTGGGTTATGTGAGGGGTTTGGAAAAGTCACAAGGGGTTCATGAACAAGATAGACTATGCGACACGTCTAGGGCAGAAGTAATGCGTTGGACTGTTGTGACTGCGATTGTACCTGGTGGCCACAGGCTGCAACCGCAGGAAATGTTTCAATTCAACGTGTGTTTAAAAGGAGTGAAAGAAGGAGTAGATGTTGTTTGCATGTCAGAAACATGTAAGTTGAAGGGTGTGTCGCTAGAGTCTACCTTGACTACAGTAAAGTCAGGGGGTGAGACTGTGGTACTGGCAGTAAATAACACGGGAGTGGAAGTTGAGGTTAAGCCAGGCAGTCAATTGTGTGATTTCCTTGTATACAATGGGACAGTCCTAGAACCCAAACATAACCTACCTGTCGTGAGTGTTGTTGGATGTGTTGATGCAGAACCTTCCACAGAATTAAGGAACCAAGTAAAAACTGGGGGTAATACAGAGGGCAAGGAGGAATTGTTGCAGTTACTTCAAGGGTATAGGAAGGCTATAGCTCTTGTTGGAGAGTCTTTAGGTAGTACAGACCTAACTTCACATGTGATTAAGTTAAAGAGAGAAGCAGAACCCAGCTATATTAAATCATATAGGCTTCCTCATTCCCAGAGACAGATTGTTGATGACACTGTAAGGGATATGTTGGACCAGAAGGTGATTGAACCTTCGACATCTCCGTGGAGTAGTCCGATATTTTTGGTTCCAAAGAAGGATGGGACTTATAGACCAGTAATTGATTACCGGAGGGTAAATCAGAAGACAATACCAGATAAGTATCCCATGCCTCATTTGAATGATTTGTTGCAGGCTATAGGTGAGGGAAACAAGGTTTTCTCTACCTTAGATTTGTTGTCTGGTTATTGGCAAGTACCAGTACACGAGAGGTCTCGTGAAGTTACAGCGTTTTCCACTCATCAAGGACATTATCAGTTTCGCAGGATGCCATTTGGGCTGTGCAATGCACCAACGACGTTTCAAAGGCTGGTAAATAACGTGTTGGCAGGTTTAATTGGGAAGGATGCACTAGTTTATCTAGATGACATCATAATATTCTCAAAGGATGTGCCTACTCACCTGGAGAAATTAAGGAAAGTTTTAGACAGATTAGCTTCTGCAGGGCTAAAGTTGAAACTAAGCAAGTGTGAGTTCTTGAAACAGAAAATAAGATATTTGGGGCACGAGGTGGATGAGACTGGAATACATGTTAACCAGGACAAAATAAAGGCAATTTTGAAGTTTCCAACACCCGGTAAGGCAGATAATGTAAGATCGTTTTTGGGGCTAGCAGGGTACTACAGGAGTTTTATGTACCAGTTTTCTAGTAAAGCAGCACCATTGACTAAACTGCTAAAGCAGACTAACAAGTTTGAGTGGGGACCAGAGCAAGAGGAAGCTTTTGGTATATTGAAGGAGGCATTGACACAACCACCGGTTCTAGCATTCCCAGATTTTACTAAGCCTTTTGTTTTACACACAGATGCGTCAGGGGTTGGACTGGGAGCGGTTTTGGCTCAGCAGGATGACAAAGGGAAATTAAAACCCATAGGATATGCAAGTAAGGCATTAAGTGACACTGAAAAGAAGTACAGTGTAACTCATCAGGAGGCGTATGCCATAGTATGGGCATTAAAACATTTTAGGGCTATCATATTTGGCTATGATATTACAGTGTGTACTGATCATCGTCCTTGCCTAGAGTTGTTTAAAGGTAAGAACATGACAGGAAAGTTAGCAAGGTGGCACTTAACTATTTTAGAGTTTAACCCCATTTTCAGCTTTGTGCCAGGGAAGATGAATGTAGTGGCAGATGCACTAAGTCGGCAGACTGTTAATGCAGTGACGACATTAAGTACAATATCCCCAAAGAAGTTAAAGATGGAGCAGAGGAAAGATGCTATGTGGAAAGTGGTAATCTATGCTCTAGAGTCGGGGGAAGAAGTGGAAGTACCAGGATTACCATTGAGAGTAACAGACTTTATCCTTAAGGATAATATTCTACACAAGGTAACTACGGTGGATGGGATTGAGCACCACAGGATAGTAGTACCAGGGACACTAGTAGCTACAGTGTTGAAGCTCCTTCATGACGCTCCACAGGCAGGTCATAGAGGGAGGGATGCGTGTCTAGGGGAAGCTAGAGCGCGATATTTTTGGTTGAGGATGAGGGGTGACATAGAGAGTCATGTACAGAAATGTGTGTCATGTGCAAGACACAAGGGGACTACGGGACCACCCGCTCCACTGGAAACATTTCCAAGTCCGGCTAAACCATGGGATGTGGTAGCCATAGATGTGTTGCAACTACCTACTAGTTATCAAGGTTCGAAATAGTTGTTGACATGTGTAGACCATTTTAGTAGGTTTGTGGTATTAGTTCCTTTAAAGGATAAGTCAGCATTATCAATTGCTCATGCATTGGTAAATTCTTTGTTTTGCACCTACACTATTCCCAGGGTGTTGTTGTCAGACAACGGGACAGAATTCAGAAATAGTGTTTTGGAAGAAATTTGCAGTTTGTACAGTATTAAGCAAGTATTTACGGTAGCCTACCATCCACAGAGTAACGGTATGGTAGAGAGGGTTAACAGGAAGATTTTGGAGGTACTGAGGCACCTTGTTGGATCAATTCAAGCAGGTTGGGAGGACTGGTTAAGTCAGGTAACTGCTTGTATTAATAGTTCTCTACATTCTTCTCTAGGGAAGACACCACATTATATTATCTATGGGGAGGACAAGGTTCTACCATATGATATACTGGTGGAGAAACCAGGACCAGTGTATAACGTGGACGATTACGTGAGTGTACAGAGACACGCGTTTGCCACAATACACAGAGAGGTAAGGAAGTACATGGAGGCTTCAAGAGCAGAGAATATTGCTAAGCAAAATAAATACGCAAAGGAAATAAATATAGTAGAGGGAGATGTGGTGATGGTTAAGTCACCAGAGAGGCAGAATAAATTGTCTCCAAAGTTTAGAGGACCATATATTGTATATCAAGTAAAAGGAAATAAGTTAGTGATACGTGACAATATGACAAACGTAGATTATACGGTACATGTGGACAGGGTAAAGAAGGTCCCAAAAGAAATGATACAGGTAGGAATAGAAACGGAGGTAGAAGACGAAGATAGGATGCAATTGAGGTCAGGAAGGCAATTAAACAAAATAATCTAATATATGAATTTGTTCACAGAAAGCATGTGGCAAGGGGCAATGTTCTGCATGATGTTGTGCGCAGCGTTTGTTGGTATCAGGAGTACAGAGGACCACATAAAACCGGGCGCGTTAGTTGGCAATGATGGGCGGCTTGAAGTTGTTACGGATGTGATAACAGTAAGAATTAACTTGGGAACGTTATTGGATCTTAGTAAAAAGGATAGTAGGTTTCAGTTACAGTTTCGTAGGGCCATACATTTTTCTTTTGCGGAATTAGATGTTTTGGTAAACAAGGACGACCTTCTGGAGTGGCAGATAAAGTTACAGTTACAAGAAAGGGTTGCACAGATAAAGAATATGATGAAGTATTCTCAGGAAAACTTACCTAGTTTTGAAGGGAAAATGAGACAATTAGCCCATGAGAAGATTACAAAGGGTAGGTCAAAGAGGGGTTTGTTTGACATAGGGGGAGTAATTGCAAAGGCTTTGTTTGGTACAGCAACTAGTGATGATGTGGAGGAACTAGGACGTAGAATGGAAATTTTACATAAGGTTATTGAAGAACAAGACAGAGTAATAGAAGGTACATACTCATTGGTGTCTGAAGTTGCTGATTCAGTAAATGCGATAGTGAATAAGACGAATGACATAATTGTTCATATAGGCACAATAGCTTCAAGTGTAACTTTTGCGGAATTTGTTATAAATTTAAATCAATATTTGAGTATAGTGGAAAATCATATTACCAGGATGAATGCTCAAACAAGAAAATTGCTTCATAATCTTAGAAATGCAGCTCTGGGGGAAGTCGATTCTGATCTGATATCGGTGTGTGATCTTCAGGAAATTATAGAGATTGCAAAACATGACTATGGGTTAGAGCCATTTTTTTAAGGAGATTCGGTATCGTATTATTATCCATTGCTGGAATCTTGTCTAACAACTAATACCATTCTTATTCATATCCCAACTAAACATCAGGTACATTTCAATATCTGATCAGTGAAGCCATTTCCTATGAGGTTAGGGGCTGAGATCATGATGTTGAACGTGGATTATGATTATATTATTGTATCAAAGGATCACACGCTGGTGGTTGCAGTTACCAAGGAACAGTTAGAAGGTTGTCACACAGCGTATTATCATTTGAAGGTTTGCCCTGCTATAAATTTTGTTTTTACAGGACCAGAGGAGTCCCAGTGTGAGTTGTCTTTAATCCAGGCTGATGCTTCCAGTGCAATTAAACATTGTGAGTATAAGAGACCGGAAAGGGTTTCGGAGATATATGTAACGTATTTTCAAGGTATTGCTTATTATACTTTCACTAAGGTAGCAGCAGCTACTATTATTTGTGAAGAGGGCCCTTCAGGTGCAAGGCTGGTGTCGGAGGAGGGTACATTTGTTATCCCACCAGCATGTTCATTTATTAGTAGTACTAAAACAGTATTAGCAACGAAGCATCACCTTGGATTGGTATTAAACAAGTCTGTTGAGTTTGTAAAGATTCAGCCTCCTCTACCTATAAATTTTACTGCTGTGGAAAGAGATTCAGAAAAAATAAGGTTAATAGAATTGTTAAATATGACTGAGGTCCATCCTGTTATTGAATCTGTATTGCCTTTTCATTTGCAACGGGTAGCTGTGTACCCATGGTCAGGACTGACTGGAATTTTGTTTATAATGTATTTTATATTTTCTTGTTTAAGCGTGCTGAGGTAAAGAGGAAAAAGACTAGAAGAGAGTATAGAGTTGTACCAGACTCCACCCAGGTAAATTGATTGTAATTTTAATGTTAAGGACAACCCAACAACTAGGTAGTACACTACATGGTTAGTTGTAGGGACTTAATGTTAAGGCATGGTATGAATGTGTTTCATATTGTACTACTATATATTAGGTTATTAATATGTTAGCATTTTATACTATTATAATATTATTGTACCGGTATATGTACTGTTTGTATAAATTCTTATTTTAAGGAAATAGAATTAAGTATCATCGCATCATCCATAGCGCTATATACTTTATTTTTATTTTGTTTTTAAATCAACCATGTATCACCTTGTATATATATATATATATATTGTATGTGTTCTAATATTACAAATGTCTAGTGTAAATCTAATATTCAGTATAGGAATTGTTGACAGTAGATTCAATTTTATTGTGAACTACGAGGACGTAGTTTGGTAGGTAGCCGAGCAATGTATCGGTGTATCAATATTGTATAATGTATCAATGTTGTATTCATGGTAGCAGTCACGTAGGCTCTAGTGTATGCCTGATGCTTGCTGGTCAAAAACTGCAAGGTGTTAGATCGCATCCTGTGTATTTGATGACAGAGAGGCGTGGGTTCATTGACACTAGTTCCAAGATCTGAATACTAGATTGTGCTCTGTACATTATCTGTTAATGTTAATCTTTAGGTTATAAGTAACTGTTACTGTAATTGTATATATAGAGTTAGGGACAATGTATGTTTGCTCATTCTATTCTTGTATAACCGGGTAGTTTAAGGTTGTATATATCATGTATAAATGTAGTGTTACTTTATCACAAACCTATAACCTATGAGGGGGTGTGGCTATGTCACAGTGCCACGCCTGAAGTGTGTGTTTGAGGCGAGGAGTGTATTCCAAGCCCTACCTCAGGTTAAACAGGTTATATAGAATATCCCTCTAATTGTTCATAGCTTTGAGACCGAGTTGGTCTAGTATACTATAACCTGTAATCTGTAACTGATAAATAAGCTACATCAGTAAAGAGAGACAAGTCCATGAGTTTACTCTAAAACCTTTGAGTACTAAATATATTCCCCAGTAGTAAGACTAATAAGGGTACTTCATCAACGGTAAGAGTAAGTGAGTTGATTGAAGCAGAGACTACAGAGACTACAGAGAATAGTAAGTCTGTACAGTTGGCTGGTAAGAGATAGCCATACTGAAGTATAATTGAGAGTCCGTTGGTATGTTGGTATATTCAACAGGAGTGACAAGCTGAGTACTGCACGAGAAGCTGAGTACTGGACCCCCCACGGCTACAGGAGTAACCTATGTCTTCTTTTAGTGAGATTGTTGTTAAAGGCTTATGATCTGTGTAGATGTGAAATTTTCTACCTTCAATAAAATACCGGAAACGTTTGATTGCCTTGTAGATTGCTAGAAGTTCTCGGTCGAAGGCACTGTATTTCAATTCCGTTTTGCTAAGCTTTTTGGAGAAGAAGGTGATAGGCTTCCAGCTTCCATCTATGTATTGCTGTAAGACCGCGCCAATACCAATACCTGATGCGTCTGTAGAGATGGAGGTCTTGGCATCTGGAGTGGGGTAACTTAGGGCAGCTACCTCGCTGAGTGCCTTTTTTGCTGCAATGAATGCATTGTCAGCTTCTGAAATCCAATCAAGTTTGATGGATTGACCTTTCTTGCAGGGTTTTATCATGGTATACAGTGGCTGAAGAATGTGTGAGCAGTTTGGGATGAAGCGGTTGTAGAAATTTATCATCCCTAGGAACTCTTTCAGCTGGCGCTGGGTTGATGGCTTTGGAAATTGTTGGATTGTGTCACACTTTGACTGAAGTGGAGTGACGCCTGCTGAAGACACTGTGTGACCAAGAAAGTCGATTGACGAGGAGCCAAACTCTGATTTGCCAATGTTGATCTGGGTGCCATAGTCAGGTAGGCGGGTAAAAACTTGCTCAAGGTGTCGTCGATGAGAATCTTCGTCATGGCTGGCGATGAGTAGGTCATCAATATATGCAAAGCAGAAAGGTAGGCCTCGCACAACTTCATCTATAAAGCGTTGGAAAGTCTGGGCTGCATTTTTCAAACCAAATGGCATCCTGATGTACTCAAACAAGCCAAACGGGGTTACGATGGCTGTTTTCGGGATGTCCGTTGGGTTGACTGGAATCTGATGGAATGCCTTGACTAGGTCAATCCTAGAGAATGTAGTGCAGCCAGCAAGCTGTGATGAGAACTCTTGGGTGTTCGGTATGGGATACCTGTCCAAGGCGGTGCGAGAGTTGAGTGCTCGGTAGTCTCCACATGGTCTGATTTCTCCATTTTTCTTGGGGACTGTGTGCAGAGCAGTTGACCAATTGCTTGAGCTGGGACGAATGATTCCTTGATCCATGAGGGATTCAAACTCTGCCTTTACTGCTCGGTAGCGTTCTGGGGCTAAACGTCGTACCTTGGCATGAGTTGGTGGTCCTTTCGCCTCAATGTGATGGTACACATGGTGCTTCACCTGGTCGGTTGCTGAGAAGGGCCTGGTAAGTGTTGGGAAGGACTTGAGTAATTGTGCGTAAGGGTTGCCTTCCTTAATCACTGATATCTGTGTGCTCTTCTGAGCAACAGGTTCTCCCGCGGTGCTGATACTGGTCAGTGAATCCCTCAGCTTACGATTTTTAATGTCGACAACAAGGTCGAAGTTTGCCAAAATTGCTTGTGAAACTGCTCCTATGTAGAAGGTCCATCGAAAGCATCGGCGGAGGTTTAACTCCAGCTTCAGAGTTTGCTGTTTGTAGACCGGTATCTAGGTTCCATTGGCGGCGTAGAGATGAGTGATTGGTGGCAATGACTTGTGGCATGCCTGTGCTGGTATTACGCTTACTTCGGCTCCGGTGTCTATGAGGAATCTAATTTTGGAAAGTGGGTCATAGATGTAGAGCAGTTTTGAAGTGTGGTGGCGAACACTATGCTCCTTTAGTGCCCGCCGTCGGTGTTTGACGTTTTATAGTTGCATGGCTGCTGACACTTAAACGCATTACTACCATACCTGTTGTGGTAGTAACAGATTCCGTTTTTCCTTGATCTGATGTTGGACCTGGACCGTTGTCGGTAACGATGAGGTGTGTTGTCACGGTGCCTTTGGCAAATCTTCACCTCCTCTTTCAAGGCACTGACCTCCAGGGAAAATTTTTTATACAATTTCTACGAGATGGCTTGCAACATCTTGACTACGTGTACTCGCATGCTTCATATCCCTGTTCTCACCAACGTTCATCAGTTTTGGTGAAGTGTTAATGGGAATGGATGCCATGAACTCATCTGCCAGTTTAGCCAGCTCTTCTAGGGGAAGCATGTTCTTTACACTGAAGAGGTTCTGTTGTATGGTTGGTGGTAGACGTTGGTAGAAGAGTTGTTGCAGCAGGTCCTGGTCAAACTTCTCCAGTTTGTTTCCCAATAACTTCTTCATCCGGCTCAGCAGTTCTGTTGGCCTCTCGTAACCTAGTTCTTCTTTCGAGAGTAACTCTTGAAGTCTGGTAGATAGTGAAGAATCCAGGCGGGCGAGAATGGCGTTTTTGATGTCGGTGTAGGGAGTCTTAGAACCGACTGCCTTTAATATTGTCTCTGACACGAGGGACAGGACTTCCTGTGGCAGGAGGGCAGTCGTGTGGGTGAATTTGGCGAGACTAGACGTGATGCCACTTTGTTTGAAGTTGCACTCTAGTAATGAAAACCACATTGCAGTACATTAGACCATGACTGTACACACACCAACAGCTATAGTTTCGGATCATTTTTCGAAGCCATCTCATTGGAAGGTGTTGCAGTACATTAGACCATGACTGTACACACACCAACAGCTATAGTTTCGGATCATTTTTCGAAGCCATCTCATTGGAAGGTGTTGCAGTACATTAGACCATGACTGTACACACACCAACAGCTATAGTTTCGGATCATTTTTCGAAGCCATCTCATTGGAAGGTGTTGCAGTACATTAGACCATGACTGTACACACACCAACAGCTATAGTTTCGGATCATTTTTCGAAGCCATCTCATTGGAAGGTGTTGCAGTACATTAGACCATGACTGTACACACACCAACAGCTATAGTTTCGGATCATTTTTCGAAGCCATCTCATTGGAAGGTGTTGCAGTACATTAGACCATGACTGTACACACACCAACAGCTATAGTTTCGGATCATTTTTCGAAGCCATCTCATTGGAAGGTGTTGCAGTACATTAGACCATGACTGTACACACACCAACAGCTATAGTTTCGGATCATTTTTCGAAGCCATCTCATTGGAAGGTGTTGCAGTACATTAGACCATGACTGTACACACACCAACAGCTATAGTTTCGGATCATTTTTCGAAGCCATCTCATTGGAAGGTGTTGCAGTACATTAGACCATGACTTTACTCTCACAGGGGATATTCGGCGGTGGTATAATATAGTCAAATTGGAGCACCTGTTCACTGGTAATATTTCCAATTATGATGTATGTATTTAAAATAATACATAGAGTATTAGAGATATACAAGTAGGAATGCTGGCTTAATGTTCTCTACAGTTAATTATGTAAGTTGGGCATTGTATTTGTTGTTTTAATTTTGTATTTTTGTTTATTTTATGGACTGCTACAGATAAGTCATTGTAATGTATTTTTGTAGATTGTAGTAGAACTCATCGATTTGTATATTTGTGGACTACAGTAGAAAACCTGTTAATTGCTATTTGTAATCTATGTTATTATTATCCAAGAAATATTTGTAATATTCAAATGTAGTCAATGGTGTGGTCTATAAACTAACTAACTAACTATCTATCTATCTATCTATCTATCTATCTATCTGTATGTGTGTGTGCAATAAACGTACAGTACATGTGTGTATATAATAAAGGTACATATATACAGTATATATGTGTGTGTAATAAACGTACATTTATGTGTGCAATATGTACATATATGTGTGTAATAAACGTACATATATGTGTGTGTGTAATAAAGGTACATGTTTGTGTGCCTAATAAACGTACATGTATGTGTGAACAATACAAAATTATGCGTTTGTGTATTAACGTACAGTACATGTGTTTGTGTGTGTGTATGTGTGTGTAATAAACGTACATGTGTGTGTGTGTGTAATAAATGTACATGTGTATGTGTGTGTAATAAACGTACATGTGTGTGTGTGTGCATGTGTTACATCATAACACTTTCTCGCTCTCTCTCACACGCACAAAAATTCTCTCTCTCTTACACATAAACTTGGGTATTATCGACCTTTCCCTTAGCAACGTACACACATACTCACACACATACGCATACATATAGTACACACACACACGCATACATACAGTACACACACACACACACGCATACATACTGTACACACACACACGCATACATACAGTACACACACACACGCATACATACAGTACACACACACACACACGCATACATACTGTACACACACACACACGCATACATACTGTACACACACACACACGCATATATACTGTACACACACACACACGCATACATACTGTACACACACACACACGCATATATACTGTACACACACACACACGCATACATACTGTACACACACACACACGCATACATACAGAAATCTTCTCCCACCCACCATACCCAAACCCCGTCACGATGTCCGTCACTTCAACCTACTCCAACCCATAAAAGCCAGGACGGACAGATATAAGAATAGTCCAATCCCAACAATAGTTTCATTAATAAACTAACAGCACAAATAAATATATGTACCCATAATTATGTCCATGTGTGAGTGAATATGCGTGATTGTATCTGTGTACGTCTGTGTGCTGTTTGTGCGAATGAATATTATGTGTGCATGTGCGCGAATGTATTTGTGTATGTCTGTTCATTCATCTATATTTATCCATATATTATCATCCACTCCATCACGATTTTTTTTAATGTATATTTTCAGCCCTCGGCTGCCTCACTGAATAAACCTTTTATTATTACTATTATTATTATTATTACAATCACACACATACACACACGATACATGCACACATATACAAACACACACACACACACACACACACACACATACATACACACACACACACATACACATACATACATACATACACACACGATACACGCACACATATACACACACACACACACACATACACACGAAATACACACACACACACAATCACACACATACATACATACACACATACACACACACACATAAGAAATGGTTTTTATAGAGAGAGAAAGAGAGAGAGAGAGACCTACCACCTACATCTTCACTACCACCTACATCTTCACTACCACCCACAAGAGGGTAGGCCCTATTATCATTATTATTAAAATTAATTATTCTTTAAAATTAAAAATAAATTAGTCTCCCATAAAAATATATGATAATTAATACGTTTTCTATGACAAAATAATAAAAGAAAACCAATTACTATAAATAAAATACACGAGAATTT
The DNA here is from genome assembly GCA_034508575.1 of Petrolisthes manimaculis. Lineage (NCBI taxonomy): Eukaryota > Metazoa > Arthropoda > Malacostraca > Decapoda > Porcellanidae > Petrolisthes > Petrolisthes manimaculis. Next base: position 1,804 of record JAWZYT010007095.1, on the reverse strand, counting down.
TAGGCCAAAATTCGTTTAAAAAAGGCCAACTATGAAATTATTAGTGGTTGTTTGGCCTTTTTAGGTAAAATTTTAACAAGAATGGTCTAAATTTGGCCGATAAAGTCTAAGGGAATTTCAATAAACTCTACGGGATTTGCACGCCAACCCAAACTGACCCTTAACCTTTTTAAAATAGTCTACCCTTAATTAACCAACGTTTTCTTTCGTGGTGATAAGATCGGGTTTTCTATGGAGCTTTAGTTACAGCAGAGACTATTTTAATTTTATTTATTATTTTTACGTGAGATTTTATTGGTTAAATTAATACTGTATTCAATTTTTTTTTAAATTTTATTTACATACATACATACATACACATACATACATATACATACATACATACATACATACATACACACACGCACACACGTACACACACACACACACACTCACATTATCCTACCTCGATGTTAAAAATTATCGTATTTCTAATCTCATTTTTTTCACACAAATATATAATTTTGTCTATAATATTATTAATTAGCTTTCAACAGTATTATATAATGATAGATATATAAATAAACTATAATCTCAGAGTAATATAGACTTAAATGAGCTAATTAAATAATAAATATTGAAATTATTACGATAAATTCCCATAATTTCAAACGTGACCAAAAAAAAACAAAAAAAATATTTATTTATTTCCTGCTATATTATTATTCCCACACTACCCACAATGTGATATAACGATAGATATATAAATAAACTATAATATCAGAGTAATATAGACTTAAATGAACTTCTAATTAAATAATAAATATTGAAATGATTACGAATTTAATCCGCCGATATATATATTGTTTATCTATTTATTTTCTCCTATAATATTATTAATTAGCTTTCAACAGTATGATATAACGATAGATATATAAATAAACTATAATCTTAGAGTAATATAGGCTTACCTGAGCTTTTAATTAAATAATAATAATATCAATTTCTTACGAGATTATTCCTAAAATTTCACACGGGCGAAAAAAAAAATATATATATATATTATCGTATCTGTATATTAATACCCATTTATTTTAACTATTTAAAGTTACAAACAAATTAACAACACTAAACAATAACCAAAATAACAATATAATTAATTTAAAAAAAAACCAAACTTAATCTTTATAAATAAATTAATACGAGAAATTAGGTTAAAAACGTAGTAAATATCGTACGTAAACAATGATTATCGTACTTCTGACATCTCGTACACAAAGGCTGATGACGTCATAGAAAGCGTTCGATTCCTTAAATATTCTTTTAAATACAAATAGCGTCAATTTATAAACATCTGATGCTTTAATAATTAAATATATATTATATATAACTAGTATAAATAATTATATATAGTAAATATTAATGGATAATGTATATATTTGTAATTTAAATATATTATTAAACCAAAGCCGTTGGTCAGTGTTAGGATTCAAACACAAGGAAGCTGGTAGCCAAATCCTCGTCTCTGATTGGCTAACAGTGAACGTGGAAATGCCTCCTGATTGGCTGAGGTCCAATGACGTCATCACCTGACCATGTAAACAGACAGAGTTGCCAGATATAACCATATTAAATAACTCCTATGGGAATTATGGAGTGCTCCAGAGTTCTCCAAGGCGCTCCAAGCAACAGATAACCCCTATAGTATAACATATAAACCCTTGTTGCCTGGAGGACTTTGGAGGAACTTGGAGCACCCAAAATTTACCCTAGACTAAATTATTTCCGTAGTTTTTTTGTTTTGTTTTTTTTGTTTTCTGTGAAG
>JAWZYT010007094.1:0-26804 GCA_034508575.1 Petrolisthes manimaculis | reverse complement strand
TGTCTGTCCCCTTATTCCCAATCTCCCTTAAAATAGCGAGCACTGAACATGAGGATGATATTGGTTTAGAGTTACTACACTGCTGGTAAATCTGGAGCAACTGATTCCCCCAACCTATTCCAAGCAACAAGCCACCATTAGGTTAGTTAATCAGGTCATGTTTCCTGGGATACTTTGGTAGTAATCAAGGCACTCATAATATGTAACAAGAGTACATTAAGGAACACCAACGTATGAGGAAGAAGGATAATTTCTTGGTGACATCTCGCTATCTGAAGAAACAATCAGTAGCGAAACACTGACGTCAATCAAGATATATTTGTATTGTCCATTAGTTGGGGTACTTCTCTGGGTAGTACTAATCTAGTTAGTATTTCTAGTTTGTATTGACCTTTTCGTTGGTATCGGTCTTGGGAAAAATGAACTCCTTTTGCAGCGAGGATTCGAAGTAAGGCGCTTGTTTCCACTGGCCGTCATCAGAGAGGAGGGACACGGTGTTGACATTGTAGTGGACTCGCCTCAACACGTTCTCGATACTCTCCTTGTTTCCGTATAGACGTAGTTGGTCCACAAGGGTGTCCACGTATAGAGACCCTGTAACATGACCAGAGGGTAGGTGTTATTAGACAAGGTTTGGACCATGTATAAAGAGCCTGGAGAAGGTGTAAACAGACATGATTTTGGACCATAAACACAGATCCTAATAATATATGCATACAAACCTTCCTCATTTCTGGCTGCAGATTGGTACCACATTGTAGCATAAGAGATGAGAGTGTCAGCAAAGGTGTTGACGGTGCAGAGGTCTGTGTGTTCGTCGTATTTCTGTGTCCACTGGTCTCCTGCCTTCGCCTTCCACCCTAGACTGTCAGTCGCAGCTGGCAGGCCCCTCATGTCAGGAGATGTGGCTGAAGAATAACCGAGGAAGGAAAGTATATTAGAGAATGTAACACAGTGGAGAATGGAATAGAAAATTACGGAAAATGGGAAAGTAGAGAATGTAACATAGTGGAGAACAGAATTGACATAAACTTAAATGGGATACTGATGATGATGATTGTGGAGAACGGAATTGTAAATACAGTCAGAAAGTTCATACAATTGAGTTCAATATAATTACTTTTTACATGCTCCATTATTCTTCTGGCAGACGAGTATACAATATGACCACTAAAAGCCAAGTGAATAAACGAATCTTGGGTGGCAGATTCACGAGTCTAAGGAAATGAGTAATTTAATTAAGGAACTACAAGACTTATTCATTTGTTGTTATTAATTGTAGGGTTTAATTAAGCATTCAATAAAAAAAAATGGTTTTCACTTGTAAACAATCAATCAATCAATCAATCAATCAATCAAACTCTCTCTCTCTCTCTCTCTCTCTCTCTCTCTCTCTCTCTCTCTCTCTCTCTCTCTCTCTCTCTCTCTCTCTCTCTCTCTCTCTCTCTCTCTCTCTCTCTCTCTCTCTCTCTCTCTCTCTCTCTCTCTCTCTCATTACCACTTACTTGACGACAATCGCTTCTTCTTGTTCTTGACTGCACAGGCCTGAATGAAGAAGAGTTTGGGCTTCTTGTGGAACCATTCGATCTGGGTGAAGGGCTCGATCAAATCCAGTCGTCTGTGTATGTGTCCGTTGCTCACCTTAAGGTTCGTCTTGTCCCCGTGACCCATAAACCAAACCACCAGGCTAGAATGTTTAGAGTCAGAACAAATCTTTTATTGGTGAATGAGAAGGTTTCTCTTTGCACCAAATTATCCCACGAAACAACAGATGCTCTTTTAGTACACTTGGCACTCCTTCCTCCGCGTTTACCACTTTTTGGATGAATTAGTTGCTCCAAATTTACCACCAACAATGTAATATCCACATAATATAGGACTGACTAGTTGGATTGATGGATGGTTGGGTTGGTATGAGAAGGAAGTTAATCTCTTTGCTTTGTGGGATGGATAGGTTGATAAATTGGTAGACATTGTGATTGGGCAACTTGATTAGATATTTAATTTGGTATAGTTGGCTTGTTAGTTTATAGTTTTCGTTCGTTTGCAAGTTAGTAATTTATAGTGCCTTTTATATTGTGGAAAACATACACAGATTCCCTCTTTGATGTGTATGTGTGTGTGTGTGTGTGTGTGTGTGTGTGTGTGTGTGTGTGTGTGTGTGTGTGTGTGTGTGCGTGTGTGTGTGACGGGGATAAATCTATATTTCATTCGGGTCGTTCGATCATGTGAAAAGCATTATATTTTTTAGGGGATGATACAGTAGAGGTAAATCTGGGGAAACTGATTCCTAAAAAACTATTCCAAGCAACAAGCAGGCCACCATACTGTTGATACTCTGGTCCTGTTTCCTAATAAACTGTGGAGGAATCAATTCACTCTAATGTATGTATGTACCAAAATATGATTACTCCTTGAATAAACAATACTACGCATCTATAAATTTTCGATTCTACCTACATGACACAAAATTATTGATACAAAATATTATCCATACGTCACAGAGTAATAATAGATAAAGTTTGATAAAATAAATAACCAAAAAAGAAACACCATATCAATAGAAAATAGGACACATATAAAAAATATTATAGAAACCTTCGATTCTGTCTGTACCCACCTGTCATAAAATTTATTCCTGGCTGCCTTTAGTTTACTGACGATATTCTTGATGTCCTCGCTGGTGGGATCCTTCTTGACGAAAACATCAAAGGCGTAAAACTTCTCGAATAACTCCCTCACTCTTTGTAGATCCTTTTGTGCCCCATCACGGTCCCTCACCATAATGAAAATAATACACAGACCCGGTGGACGCGATGCTATGGGATACCTGTGTGTTTAGGTTAGGTTAGGTTCAGTTTATTTAGTAGGTTATAGAGGTTTATCATACGTTAGGTTAGGCATTTAGGTTATAGTGGATTATCATACGTTAGGTTAGGTTAGGTTTTGTGTTGTCAGGTTTGGATTGGTTAGGTTAAGTTCTTATAAGTTAGTTTTTGATTAGGCCAAATTAGGTTAAGGGGGAGTGGGAGTAGGGGACAGGCTTGGGGGGTTTTGAGGGGTGCGGGAGTAGGGGGACAGGCTTGGGGTGGGGTGGTAGAAAGCCTGTCTCATATTCCTGCACCCCCCAAACCCCCCCCCAAGCCTGTCTCCCTACTCCCGCACCCCCCAAACCCCCCCAAGCCTGTCCCCTACTCCCACTCCCCCTTAAGATATGCTGAGTAGGCTATGTCTGGCTAAATGAGTTACTAATATATTGTCAGGATGTGCTTGACAAAATACTGCTTCTAGGATTGGTTTGGTTAGTTTGGCTTAGGCTAATTATGTATGGATATTCTTAACAAATTAATATCCTTGGTTGTTAGTCTAAGTTTGGGTAGATGTGTATTATATTAACTTGATATGTTTACAAAGTCCTTATTATGTTAGGTTTGAAAGGTCAGGAATGATTTAGTAAAGGGGTAAATATGGTCTAGATATTTTTGGCAATTATTTAATATTTGCTAGGTTAAGGTTGGTTAAGTCACATTAGGCTAAGTTAGGATAGGTTTAGTCGAAGGGGTAAGGAATTGTCAGGATATGTTTTGCATTTTTTTGTAAAGTTATGTTAGGCTAAATAGCTTTGATATTGAGTGGATATGTTAGGCAAATGTTTATTCTATTAACGCTCTATCTACAGCTGAAAAAATTATAAAACATGAGTGTGATCACTGTACACCCACAATCCAATGTTTCGACATCCCCTGGCAGATAGGACGACAAAGCCAGGGCTACTCATATCTAATCTGGAGTCGTTGGAAAGAATATAGAAAACATATTTATAGTTATGTGGTTCTGACGATGACGTGGTAGGTTACATGTACGATGACAATATAGACAAACAGCAGAGCCTTCGATACGGAACGATGACAAAATGGAGAAACATCAGAGCTATCGTACACTCTCGTCCCAAAATTCCTACCACGTCATCGACCCCCGTCTGTGGTAATATTATGATCATACTCCACAACATGATTACAAAGGATTTTTTCAGTGTAAAATCTTTCATTTTCAGGTGCCATGCTGCTGCTGCAGATTATGTAGGCTACATTCCAATTAAGTAATTAATAATGAAGGGAGGTATCGAGCAGAGTAGAGATTCTATATTTTATATAGGGTCTCTAGAACAGAAAAGGCTGTGGCCTCTACATAGAGACGACCTTGCCTCTAGTATACCAGTGAATTGGCAGAAATTACATGGATGGATTATGGAAGGCGGTATTCCAAATTCTAATTCTGCAGCTCTCGCTTCGACTTCTTACCAGCCATGAGAGTGTGGAGAAAGCCAGCGACAATAAGACAGAATTACCTTTGTTTCCAACAACAAAACGCAGAACGCCCATCTATCATCTGTTATTTAGTCGTTCGTACCATTGGTAAGCACATTAATCGGGACTCTTATTAATCATAGAATAGGATGTGCCTCTAAACACAACGTATCATCCTATCCTATATACTTAATGAAATACACCATTATCAGGTGTATATGTTTCATAAGTCAGCAACTGTACACCATAATTCATCTCACCTGTCAAGGGATGCAAGTGCTCTCTCAATGTGTTGTGTTGTCTCTTTCTTTGTCACCTTCATCTGTTTGAGTTGGTCGAATAAGAACACCAACTTGTGGGTGTACAATCGGTTTAGCATGTGATTCCTCATCAACGCCAGAATAAGATAATAGAAAGCCACATCCTTCAGTCCTGGGATCTCGTGTAGGGCGTTTGGGTCGACTGGTTGTGAGAGAATGTTTTTAATGAAATTATCCCGTTCCACTGCCTTAGATTCCCTCAATATGTCGTACATCTGGAAGACGTCGTGAGGGGAGAGGTTGTTACAGATCTTCATCATGATCTTGTTCTCAGCGTACACAAAGAAGGTTTTCTTGTTTTGTGTATCGCGGGACCTTCTGATGGGGATTTTCTTGGACTCGATAATTTTGGTGAAGTTGGCCTTGATTCCCTCGGGTGCCTGTTGTTCAAACATATCAAATATTTCTGTGAATTCGAGAACGTCCTCTTCCTCGTAGCTGAGCTGATCATTGTCGTCTGAGAAGTTACTCTCCAGTGTACTGAGACTTTCGTTGTCCTTCAGTTCCAGACTTGATAACTTAAGGAGCCTCAGTTGTAATTCTCGCCTCACGGGAGCGATGGATTTCTCCCGTAGCGCCATCTACAAAAGCAACAACACCACGTTAACATTCACTTCAGAAACTCCAGACTCAACCATCACACCCATACACAGGACTTGTATTCCACCATTTACTTTCCATTGATAAACATTTAGTAGATGTTTTCGTTCGTCATGCAATACGGGAGTAGGGGAAAGGCTTAATTGGGGGGGGGGGGGGGGGGGACTGGGTGTGTGTGTGGGAATTGGGGAACAGGCTTGGGGTTGGTAGAAAGCCTACCCCCATATTCCCGCACCCCCCTTACCCCCCCAAACAATCATAGGAATCGGGAAGCCGCTTGAAAAATCTCCAAATTTATCTGGAAGTATTTCATAACTGCCGGAAGCATTTTCAATACAATACTGTTGAAATACGGTCAAAATTAATATTTATATCATAACTGCTGCAAGATTATCAAACCAGTTGTCAAAAGTCATATAAAAGTATATAAAAACTTACCTCAAACTTCTGAAGGAGCCTGTCGACGGAATCATATGCTGAATCACAACTCACATCCCCTGTTTGTACGACACAGCCAACACCCACTGGTCCTCCATCAGTGTAACGGGAGATGGACGAAGACACATCCACCGCCATTGTCATTGGTTCCTCCACCAGCTGCAAGGGTTAGTTAGATCCATCGTTTTACAATAACCCTACGTGATGTTACTGTAAGATGCGAGCAGCCAGATGCCTCCCAAGCATGCAAGTCTACGGTGTTCACTCGCGACTTTTCAAATAATTATAATTGTTTTCCCACGAACCCAGAGTGTAGCATTACTCCTAAACGCAACTGTACATGTACTGATCACTCATTAGACACGCTTCAGAGCTATCGTCGAAATACTACAGTAACTACACCAACCTCAACGAAATAGGAGATGAAAATGAGAGGCATAAAAGGCTTCAATATATAGATAATGTAAATGAAATGAGTCTAGTAAAGTGAGTTTGTCATGATAGAGAAGTAAACAAAACACATCCTGTAATAATACCGCCTCTATTAAATCCACATTAGTTCAAAGTAAAAGTGTACTTACATCTGAAAAAGGTAAATATATAAAGGTAAATAAATAAAATGGTAAAAAATCATATATCAGGGTTGTGATACATAGGAGAAACACGTCGTAGTCTAAAATAATTGAGAATTCAGGAAATCAAATATGTTGTAAAATTGAGAAAATCAACAATACTGTATTCAACCATGTATCCGAAAATAACCGAAAATAACCATAGGACCGATTGGCAAGTTATGGTAGTCTGTCACCTTTTGCGGAAAATTATCGAATAACATATGAATATTTTATGCATTATGGAACAGTGTGCATTATCACTAGCCTTCATTTTGGTCACAGCATATTACTTTTTTAATCAAGTTTGCTATCGAGAACCACAGACCACAGACCATAATACATGCTGGTAAGGAAAGGGAATATGCCTATACAAAAATTCCACTACTTTATTAATACAAAGAAATGATGAAATACAGTATATAACTGTATACACACACGCACAAACAGAGAGAGAGAGAGAGAGAGAGAGAGAGAGAGAGAGAGAGAGAGAGAGAGAGAGAGAGAGTCGAAGATTGTGAATGGGATATAAACTTACTGTGTTTGGGTTGACTGAGAGGAAGAGCATCTTGGGTAAGTCTGCATCCCTCACTTTAGACAAGAAGCTCTGATCTAAAGGAAAGAAAGATACGTTGTTGTTGTTGTTGATAGATGGTATAGTTATTAATATAAGTTTCAATATACAGTTGGCTCCACTCCTGCGTTTTTCCCCTGTCGTTGCCAATGTTGGGCCAGTTAGAAATTTGAATCCCGATCCACAAGTTAAAATATTCGAAACATTCATATCTTTCACTCTAAGGATATGAATGTTTCGAATTATATGTGTAATATTTATAACACTTGCTAGAGCTCTTTTAAGGTGTTGGTACAGTCGGCAGCAGAAATTCGTCCCACTGCTCGTTACCTATGCCCAACAGTCTACCCATTCACATACAAGATGCTCTCACTCCCAGTACTGCTGTTTATTGGCTACGTCAAAGGTCTGCTCTGTTGTAAGATGAATAAGATGATGCAGAGTCGATAACTGAGGAGGAGTTACATCGTGCTCTCTTTCAGGGTGGAGCTTTTTTTCCCTGGTGATGATGGTATTACTTATATGCTGTGTTGCGCCTACATCAACAAGTTCCTGTGAACCCTCTCATTCGTCTGTACAATCTTTGTCTTCATAATAATAATAATAAAAAAACTGAGCTCTCCATCGGCCCAGGTAAAGCCTCGATGTGAAGCAGCAAACAACTGAACGAGCAATGAGTGACCTCCTCAGGAACTGGCAGGCTGTGAAACACATATATACACACACGCAACTACAAAAGAACAAAACAAACTCGTGAGTATAATGAGATAGACAAACACAAAAATAACAGCACACAAACAACAACAACACAAACTACTATGACGAAAAAACAAACAAACGCAGAGACAGCAAGGACAAGCAGAACGCCAGCCAAGAGAACGTCTGCACCCTACCAATACTAGGGCCAGACTGAATGTAAAGGATGTCAATAGGTAGTAATATAGTGCGAATACCTGCACTTTTCCAAACATCATTTATGCTTACCTACAGTTGCTGTTAAGTATTGTTCCATCCTGGTTACTGAGTTGCGAGGCGTCGAGATTATTGAGTGAAGTAATGATGTGTTGGTTGTGTGCCTCACGAATGTCACACAAGATTGAGACAGTCGTATTTCATGATGTTAGTGGATTTTTTTTTTCGTCTTCCCCGCTAGATGGCCTCACTTTATTTTTGCATGCCAACTTACAATGTCTCCTTTCACCACATATAGTCTACATTTCCGAACATTAGATATATTTTACTCACACGTTAGTAATATTCACTGTAATCATTAGGAGAATATCCAGTATTGCGTAATCATTAACCTGCATTACTATTACTACCACTATACTTTATCAAATATTTTCTCAATCAAATCATTATAAAGCAGGTTAAAGGAACAGAAGTCGTATTTACTTAAAAGTGATCTCCTTCAAAGTTATATAAGTTATCTTCTTATATATACTGTAGGACATTTGTCGTCCCATTCAGTAAACCAAGAGTGTTGACAGACGATATTGGTACTTATTCCTTTGTAGTCGACGTAAAAATAGTAATAACCTTTACCGAGCACTTTCATTCCAAAGTTCGTTAAGGAGGTAAAACACTTTTAGTCTACAACCATGGCTGGTAGTGCTGGACCAGGGTCCAAGGAGTGTTGGTGAGCAACTGAACACAGTTCAAACTAGTGAATTTTTCAAACCATTCTCAACGTTGAGAGAGGTTTAGAAGGCTTACTTTCTCGAACACTGTTCACTTGCTCTCCAACACTCCTTGGACCCTGCCTGGTCCAGCACTACCAGCCGTGGCTGTACATTAGTCTGTCATGATTCCTCCAAAGTATGCCAGGAAACAGAATCTAAATAATCCAGGCCACAAAACGCTTCAGTGTTTGTAATAGGGAACTGTTGCCTGGAGTAGTTTGGAGGGTTCATAGAGCTCCAGTAAGGGCCCTCATTTTTTTTAAAACTACGGGTGTTAGCCTCTCACTAATTAATTTCACAGGCGAGAATAATAATTAGTCACTCAACTTTTTAATCCATATTTTTCACAATTTAGACAATACCGTCACGAATCACTTTCCAAAGAAAAAAGTTTTGTTGTCTCTTCTTCCTGTTACATCTTTTTGACAGCGTTCTCGAATCACTACTGACAATCATGAACATATGTGATAGGGACAAGTGAATTCTTTACTGTTTTCCTTCAATGGCGATGAATTGTTCAGTTTTCAGGTCACCATTGTAAACATCAAGTAGTTTCAAAGCAATTAATATTGATAGTTATGTTTCGTCTGCTCTCCTTTGTAAACAAATTAATTTCCACTGAATATAATTCCTTAGGGGGGTTATTGCTTGTAGTGATATGGGCAATACTTTAATAAGTGTTTTGGCTCCCCTTCTGCCCCAGCCATTCTTGTTCAATTAAGGACCAATGAGTATGTTACTATTAGTTCTGATAGCTATACCTTTGTTACAACCACTAATTCGTGTCTGGGAATACCACCACCACCACCACCAACACAACAGTTCTCTTCTAATCTCCACCACGTACCGTACCCACGAGACTGACTCACTACATCCTTATTATGAACACGAAGAAAATTTATCAGAGATAGTAGGCAGATAAGATTTGGACAATCTTTGTTAAGGAGCTCGTGATACTGTAGGTGAATTGGTGGAGGCTCCTAATGGTTACTTCAGACTATAACATAAAATAAATGTCTTTTAAATTTTGGTAATTTTACGTGACATTATTTAGAGGAATAAGTTATTAATCGATTACGTTCTCTGACTTTTTGTTACAGACGTCTTAAGGGAGTGTTGGAGAAGGGGACAGGCTTGGGGTGGGTAGAAAGCCTGTTCCCCTATTCCTGCACCCCCTTAACCCCCCAAAACCCTCCCAAGTCTGCCCCCTTACTCCTGCACCCCCTAAAACCCCCCCAAGCCTGTCCCCCTATTCCAACACCCTTAAGGGGCTCCCCGTAAAATGATATTGCCTGTAGTGATGTGGGCAATACTTTAAAGGTTCTGACGCCCCTTCGGCCCCAGACACTTTCATTTAGTTCATTTAGAACAAGATAAGTTTCCACACCTCTATGACCTTGGTAGTTTGCAGCTGAAAGAATTGTTAGTAGTATCGTTTAGGCACAGTTTTTTCTTCTTAGAATAACAAGAGATAGTTGTACCACCTGCTCACGGACTTTTACTCATGGCTGTATGTATTATGATATGGTATCGGTCACTTATGAACTTGTAAGCACATGTGTGTATGTGTGTGTGTGTGTACCCTCATGTGTCATGTACAGTACACCGTGTAGTAAGTAACACCTGTCGTCACCTATACCTGTATTTATTTACACTTGTCCTCACACCTGTCCTATATATGTACAGTATACTAACACCCGTAGTTTTAAAACATTTGAGGGCCCTTACTGGAGCTCTATGAACGACTCCCAGGTTAAGAATCGCTGGTCTAGAGTGTCTACACCAAGGTAAGGAACATATGCTAAGCAAGGTAGTTTTAGGCACACTGTGTTTGAGAACAAGAAAGAGAGAGAAAAGAAAGACAATTATATATACCATAAATTAGTGTTCATCTTTTTTACCTTGATCTATATACGCTAGATATTGCGGCGAGAACTGTGTTGATTTTTGTACTCGTCATTATTTCGCACCCATAGAATTGATATTATCTTAAATACGTTAACCACTAATAAGCCACGGGCCTTATCTACCACAGTAACTCTGTCTTGCTGGCCTCATTCCTGCACTTGTGGTCACTATGTAAACAACACATATAATGGCTAATAAATGATAAATGATACAGGATATTGAAGTACAAACCTTGAGCTGTCTTCTGATATATTTGTGAAGAATAAATGGACATTTATAGGATGAGTAGACAAATGTAATACTATTTTATATAACTACATTTTATAAACACTACTGTAGACTGTACACGTAAAGAGGGTCACAATACTTATTAAAGAATTAACACATTTTCACCAGATAGAAAGAATGAAAGATTGAAGAGATGTATGATAGAGTTACTTACGACCACTCAGAAGGAATTCACTGGACTGTCGACGTAGATGATCCATATTTGTTGACGAACCTGAGTTTTGCATCACTTAATGTTTGTGTGTGTCTTTACCTGTTCAATTAAGAGAAGATACACCTTTAGTACATTAGTGTGTCTTGATTCCTTCAAAGTAAGCCAGGCAACAGAACCAAATTACCAATAATTACGACCAACAGCCAAAAATCACAAGGGAATTGGCCCCAAATTTCTTATTGTTCGACTACCGTTTTACCTATCGACATTCCCGTACACTACTGTCACTACTGCAACTCATTGACGCGTTCCACCACCTCTTGTTTTGTTATCTTACCCGTATCTCGGTAAATCTCCAGTGGACTTTATCATCGAGTAACCTTTTTGAAAACACATCTTATCAGCTGCTATCATCGGTGTAATTATCAATTCAGCGTTTTTCGTAGCGATAGTTTATATATTGTTATGTTTCCGAATACTTACATTATTTTGAGACATGAATATAATTATGTGCTTATATTATGTGCTTATATGTGTATGGAAACTAATCATCCCCCCATCCCACACACACAAAATGTTACTATGATAATTTCCATTGCCATGCTGCCTCAAACGTATTATAAATATTGATATTTTACTTTATTATAACCTTGTGGTAGGAAAAGGAAAGAGATGGAAAGAAAAAATATGATTGGAAGCAGATAAAAGAGTAACGAACGCTTTTTAACTTAAGTGTATAATAGATGTTGTTCATGGTTATTCATTATTACAAGTATGTTGCTCGGCGATCTTGTGTGTTAGTGTGTTTGTGGCTATGTCTGTAGCTTCGCGGTCTACAGGTCGTAATTCTTGTCCGATTTTGCTGAAATTTTCACCACAGGTAGGCATCAAAATTTCTAGGTCAACTATTGTTTTTCAAGGTGAAACGTAAAAATTTCAGGTCAAAATTATAAAAAAAAACTGAAAATGTCTATATTCTTCAAGTATCAGTCTCAGTTCACCTTACCATAATGCTGTTTTTACCCCTCTTATCTTCCTCTTTTCAAGTTTTAATTCTCCTTCCATCTTTTTTCTCCTCCTTTCCTCTTTATCCAACCTCCTAAATTTCCTCCTCCTCCTCCTTCTCTTTGTGTAATTGTCTTTCCCTTCCTTTTTCTCCTTCCTTCTCCTCCCTATTACCTCTTCTATTTTTTGTTATTCTCGTTCTCTCTTATTTTCTATTTCTTTCATCATCTTTCTTCTCACCAATCCTACTACCTTACCTCTCCCACTCTTCTTCTTCTCTAATCATCATTCTCCTTCCCTTTTTATTTTTACTCCTTTCCTCCTCCTCCACCCTCCTAACTCCTAACTCCTTTTTTTCACTTAATTAACTCCTTCTCATTCATCATCCTACATTTTAAAGTTCTCGTTTTCCCTTTTTTGTAATTTTCCTTTGTTTTTTATTTTTTTCTTCCATTCATCATTCACTTTCATCCACCCTCCTTCCCTTTTTGTAATTCTCATACCCTCCTATTTTCTCCTTCCCTCCTCTTCCTTCTCCTCATCTAATCTCCAATTTTCATTCACCCTCCTACCTTTCCTCCTCCTCCTCCTCCTCCTCCTCCTCCTCCTCCTCCTCCTCCTCCTCCTCCTCCTCCTCCTCCTCCTCCTCCTCCTCCTCCTCTTCTCTGGAACCAAAAATGATCACCACCACATTTTCCTTCCCTGCAAGGACGAAAGCTCTCAAGAGGACGAGATCAGAAGTACCACGAGGCAATTAGGCGAAATAACACTAATTCTAGGAAAGTTCAGCATTCACCAATTCTACTTTCAACGATTAAAGAGATAAAACCACTATTCCAGACAACAGGTCGTCGTTATATATGTTAAGGGGAGACTAGTATACTTTTGGTACATTACAGTGACTTGATTCCTCCAAAGTATGCCAGAAAACACACCCACATAAAGAAATATAATGGTATCCTGTTGCCTGGAATAATTTGGAGGAATCATAATCTCCAAAAATGTCAGAACTATACCCTCCCCTTAACCTGGTATTGTCTTGTATCCTGGCAGACTTTGTAGGAATCACGAAACTCCAAGAGTCTATTATTACAAGGAGGCAAGACATTAATTTATGGTATACACTGAAGTGTATGGATTTTTTCAAAGTATTTTTTTTTTTTTTTTTTTTATGATCCGACACTGGACATAGGCTTAATCAAGCCCGTTATCGTGGCCCAGCAGAACACTAACCACTCGGCCACCTCCCCTAAAAAAATAATGTTAAAATATAAAAATTATTTGAGAAGGTAGGACGGTCTGTGGGAAAAAGAGTGAGGGAGAGGATGGCAGGGACATAAGAAGAGTGATTTAGAAGCCACAAACATTGAACACTCATATACATAACACCCCGGTGCCTCCTATAGTCTAGCTGCCTACCAGTCCAGTGCCTAGCGATGCTCAGTGTGGCTCCGGCAGTGGTGGGAGAAGGTTATTTGTTGTCACTGTTCCTGGGCTCCTCGCTCCCTGGCCCGTTCCCTCGTGTGACTGGAATAAGGAACCTAAAAATATCTCAGCAATTTTACCAATCTGTTCGAACGATTATATCGAGTGAATAATTTTTCGAGTGAACACATTTCTCATTGTATATATAATGCAATAAAACAATAAAGTATAGCTTATCTTATCTTATCTTATCTTATCTTATTATTATTGGTCGTTACAAAACGATAATAAGAAAAAGAATGAAAAAAATTATGTGTACAGTATATTATATAGAAAAATAAATTTGGCTGAATTAACTCCAAAAAAGGGAAGGTACAAAATAAATGACTGAAGTTTGGATATATATTATAATTCCTCTTTAGAAAAGTTTAAACATACTATCGTAATTACCGTCATTATCATTTTCTTGACAAATGAAGTGACTGAATGCATTAAATTGAAAATATATAGGCCTAGTATTGTTAGTGTACTGAATTTAAACCTTGATTACCAATTTATTAAGCAACTCTTCCTCTACCGAAAAACATCACGAAATTTACACAATGGGAAAAAAAAATAGTAAAAATCGCTTTAATTAAGTGTGGATAGCTTCTCTGCCTACTCGCACCTTCTCTTCTGCTGAGTCTAGCGTGGATGAAGAGGATATGTATGACAGTAGGGGCCTCAATTCATCACAAAATATTATGTAAGAACTGAAGTTTTTGTTGACAGTCAGTAGTAAGTAGAAAGTCAGTAATAACATAATTATAACGTAAATAAATGCTTCGCCAATTCATCCAAATCGCCGCTTTATTTTTTAGGTTGGTTGTACTTAATATTATTTTACAACGTCCATGGTCATTGTTCGTAATGGTGAATGTTTTAATCATGCAAACATTGTCATTGGGCGTGGTAATGTAAATTAGGTTCGTAGAATTAACTATTATTTTGCAACGTATATATAATTAGCCTGATGTGAGTTTGAGACAGAAATCTGGACCTTTCATATTCTATCATTTAAGTAGATAGTATATATTTGCTAAAGTAGCCTACACTGTGCCTTGATTTCTCCAAAGTATACCAGGAAACCTAACCAGATAAACAAAAATACTGGTGTCCTGTTGCCTCGACTAAATTGGAGAAATCAGTTGCTCCATATTTACCAGCAGTATACTACCTCCTTAATGGGGTGTTGGAATTGGGGGTAGAAAGCTTGTCCCCTATTCCCGCACCCCCCCAGTCCCCCTCAAGCCAGTCCCCCTACTCCCACACACCCCCAGTTCCCCCAAAAGCCTGTCCCCTACTCCCACTCCCCCTTAAGTGCTATAGATCTAAAATTTATGTCTGGCGATATGAAACTTTAAAGACCTAGATATTCACAACACTCAGAAGCTAAATTGTATTCAAGGCACACGAACACTAACACAACATTAAATGAATATTCAGTATAGCATCAGGTGTTTCAGTGAGAGTTTAAACATTATATAAGGCTCTCAGGTTTGACAAGGAGAGTAGGTAGAACTGCATAGAATCATTGGTTGTTGTTGAGAGGAACTGAGGGACCACTTTTATGTATGTATTTCATGTGAGAATTTATTTAGCTGCTGCGCCCACGTCCCCCCCCCTCTCTCTCTCTCTTTCTCTCTCTCTCTCTCTCTCTCTCTCTCTCTCTCTCTCTCTCTGTGTGGTATAACAAAAGCTGAATTTTATGATAACTTGACAAGTGTGGGAATTTGTGTTTGTGAAAGCTTATATTTTAAGGGAAATAAATGTGTGTAACCATAAGTGAATCCGATTTTATCTGAGAGAGAGAGAGAGAGAGAGAGAGAGAGAGAGAGAGACTGATGGTGTGCATGTGTGTGAAATGGACAAAGGTGAAAGCCTCCTTCTTCAAAGTTGATGAAGGAGGGAACGTGGTAAACAGTGAATGTATATATATGAATGAATAGTAACACACTCGTAATCCAAATGTTGTGTTCTGGATTTGTTGAAGTTTCGAATCATTTGACCCACTAGTGAACCAGTTACACGCTTATCCAGTTTCATATTTGCTTGAGCTCGCTAAATGTTGTTGCGACAATCATAACGTTAATGATGGTTACCACACATATGTAATAATTTATATTGAATGTGGAGTTTAATTAAGAACGTCACCAAAAGCAGGCCTCAAAAATTCCATAAGTTAGTCATTTTTACGTAAGCTATATTTTCTGTCAATTATAACAAATTCCATCATTTTATCAACATTGTGAACACTGATAATAGTCTCAGGATTGTTGATATATTGCTGCGAGGAATTTTGACGGCTAGGACCAAGGTAATAGTTAAGAAGAAAGGAGAAAGAGGAAGAAGAAAGAGAAGGAAGGAAGTAAGAAAGGAGAATGGAGAAGGATTAAAAAGTATACAGGGATAATCAAAACTATACCGACAAAATAACAGAGTGAAGTCCTCACATTATACTAAAAAACAAATATTTCCATATGAATTTTTCCTCCCCCAAATAAAAAGTGAATTAGAGACATGAAGGCCAATTCCATTACCGTGGGCAAACGAACGATGGAACACTTCAATATCAACCCGTTGGTGTGTTCGACCGTTCGCCCACCGTAATGGAATTGACCTTCATATCTGTAATAAACATTTAATTTTTTTGGGGAGGAAGAATACATCATTATGGAAATATGTTTAATATTATGTGAGGACTTTAGTAACTTTAGTAACTTTAGTAAGAGATATATATATATATATATATATATATATATATATATATATATATATATATATATATATATATATATATATATATATATATATATATATATAGAGAGAGAGAGAGAGAGAGAGAGAGAGAGAGAGAGAGAGAGAGAGAGAGAGAGAGAGAGAGAGAGAGAGAGAGAGAGAGGTAGATAAAAATTAAGCAAAAGAAAAAGCATACTGAATATTCATTAATAATACATTATATTATAAATAAAGGAAACAAAAGAAAGATAAAACTTGTCAAACCTTTTCTAACCTCAATACAGTTTTATTCTTGGCAAACTGAAGTTTATAATTATTCTTTATCTCTGTCCACTCACTCAAATCCCTTGCTTTATTTTATGTTCCTTGTTTCCTTGTCTCCTTTAAACTCTTTACTTCAGTTTCCTTGTCCCATTTTACTCATATTCCTGACTTTATTCTTCATCTTAGTCTTGACACTGTGTCTACTTTTTATATTCCTTATCAGCTCCCTCGTACTCCCATCCCTCACTCTACGACCACACACACCATCAACGGACACTGACTGAAGGCAACACCATCTCTCCTTTGGGACTCCAGAATGAATGGCTTGTTGTCGTGACTCAATGACGGGTTTCACAAGGTGAGTGTATTCGGATTTTATTATTCAATGTTTTAATTTGGTGTTGAAGAAGCGTCAGTATGATGGCAAGTGTTATAAGTTTTATCCCTGGTTAATCCCGAAGTATGGTACATTTTGATACTTTAGAGATCATCTTAATTCTTTCAAGTAACCCATAGGAAACAGAGCCAGAAGAACAATAATAATGGTGATATGCTGCTTCGAATAAATTGAAAGTATAACTTTTCTAGCTGCCTAACGCCCTTCATTTTCTGTGTTATGTCTGCCTTTGACACAGAGGACATTTTTGTCAGAAAAAAACACCCCACTAATTACTTAATTACACATATTTAACTTTTATCGTATGCCTGGCAACCCACTCGGTTTGTTTACATTCTACGCTGCTACCGATGGGAAAGAAAAAATATCGGGCTTATGGTCTAGTAGTAAAAAAAAAAAAAATTATAATCAGTGTCCCCCTACATTTCTATATAACCATGAACTTTCTAAATAAAATTTTCCATGCATAATATAATTTAAATCTATGTTGATCTAGATATTTCTCTCTATATTAATATTCTGTGAATGTATTCCCGTCTATACCGCCTCTACAGATTGAATCCCCCGGTTGTAAGGGATCACCGGGGCAGGTGTTTAGATGCCCGGTATGCTGCTATCACCGCATCAGTGTATACCATAGTAGGTACATAATTACTGAGTACATCTGCATTGTATTATATACCAATAATGAAAACATATTATAGAGAATATATAAATACCATCTATTAAATACGACACAAAATTAACAGCTATTAAATACGGTATAAATTTAGCAGCTATTAATTAATGTCTGCTGTTCCATAACTCTATACCCTCCTGTAAGGCAGCGCAATATTTGAGAAGTGTATTAATTAAATGAAGGGCAACATATATTTCTAAGCCAAACAAGGGTTCTTGATATTTCAAAGAATAATTTTGGAGGAATCAGTTTTACTATTCCATTATGGCTAGCACAGTGATAAATTTCGCGGCTGCAGTTTCTGTAGTCCAGCTTTCGGTCTTTGCTTGGAACAAACTGTATACATTGTTTCACTGATGCCAGAGGTTACAACCACTGTGTGACCAGGGGGTGAGGGGTTTGAGTTCTCTGTCTGAGGTCTTACTGCTTACGTAGCAATAGCCGAAACTGACTCGGGTCTTACGTGCGTGGTGAGGTCTCTGTGATGTGTGTTATAGTTGTGTTCATACAAACTTGTGTGTGCTTCATTCTGTCTCATTGACTCCCACTCATTAGCGGCTTTAAACCTTTAAATCTTATTTAATGTGTGAAATAAAGTCTATTCAGCCCTACAAATAATGCCACGAAACAGATCGCTTACTCATGTATAGAAGAAATTTAGTTGTTAAAATTAAGGCAGAGGTACAGTACGGTGTTGGTAAATCTGGAACAACTGATTCCTCCAAACTCTTTCAAGCAACAGGCCACCGATATTTTTGTTAATTTTGTCTTATTTTCTGTCCTGTTTTGGAAGTATCATAGGCGCTCTAATATATCGAACGTGCAATACCCATGCACTTAACTGAAGCTATATTAAATCGTTACTCTAACAATATAACTTTAATTTCAGAATTTGTTGGTTGCTGAATATGTCAGAAATTATAATAGTGATTGTGTGATATACATGTGTATAATATAAAAGGTCAATAAAGGAATACCTGTATATTAGAGAAGTGAACGATGTATGGGAAATAAAAGTAGGATAGATGAAATAGTAATGGTTACAAGAACGGAAGAAAATAACTCATAAAGTGTAAAAAAGTGGAGTTTAGTCTATGTTGGGTTGGATATAATTGTAGAAAAATATTCCAGGCACGAACACAGTAACAGTTGGAAGGGAAGTTGAAAGGGATAATATATTTTTGGTTACATTGGAGCGCTTTGATTCCTCCGAGGAAAGTTAGGAAATAAAACCAGATTAATAAACAAAGGTGGTGGCCTGAAAGAGTTTAGAGGAATCAGTTGCTCCAGATTCACCAACACTGTAAAGTCTTCTTAAAGAAGTACTGCCAGAGGCCCCACAACCCGCACCACTCCAGTCCCAGCCTCACTGACCAACAATACAATTTTTGTAATACTTTTGGGCTTCCTTGTGGCGAGGAAAATCGTCTTGACTTGACTGACTTTAATATCCTCTTCTGGTTTAGCCTTAATTAGAAATTTATATGAAAGTCAGTTAAGTTAACAAGATATTTAATTATTAAAATATTGCAATATGACGACTAACTGGAGGCCATGGTACTTTTGCTATATGGTTCAGGACAGACATATCCATTATAAGAAAGCTATGTAAACAAACACAGTGGTGTCTCATTCTACCAAACCCACCAGACGCTGTGTTTGTTACTAATGAAGGAAACTATTCAGAAGAGGAGAGAAAGGTAACAACAATTATTTCTGTGATGAAGAAGGCCATGTAGCTTGATGGAGGGAAGATGGGAGAGGGGAAGGTTGAAAGGAAGTGGTACCAGTGGGAAGAGAGACAAAAGTTGGAGGCAAAAGATTAATTGAGGAGAAACATGTCCAGAAAAAAGTTAGTTGGACGTATCCGTAAAGCGATCTTGACCACGAACGTATATTAGGTGCCAGAAGACTGAAGGACAGAGAGAGAGAGAGAGAGAGAGAGAGAGAGAGAGAGAGAGAGAGAGAGAGAGAGAGAGAGAGAGAGAGAGAGAGAGAGAGAGAGAGTGTATATTGGCTAAGGGGAGGGAAAAACGAGATGAGAGAACCAGAGAGGAAGCAATAAAAGAAGAGAGAGTCGAAAGATAGGACAGATAAAGTATACTGACAAAGGGGAGAAAAGAAGAAAGAGAGGAGACAAGCAACGACTAAAAAAAGATAGAGATGAAGAGAGCAGCAGAGGAAGGAAAATCAAAGGTACTGGTGAGGAGAAGTTAGAAAAAGAATTAACAACACAAGGGAGAATACTTGCCTCATTCGCCAAAGGCCAGCTCACATGTCACTTTTCTTTGACTCTATTAATTAACACACAAAAGAAATTGAAACGATTCCCGTCTGTTACAACCCCAGGTTATGTCTCGTTTATGTCTAGGAGAAGATTAGGGGTTGTGAATATCTTGAGTTATAACTCTGGTACGTATATTACTGTAGTCAGTGGAGTTATAACCCATGAAATGAAACGGGAACCTCAGAGCTCAATAAAGCATAACAGAGATGGTATACAGTGACGGTGTGAAGTCTATGTTTTCACTGGTTTGGTGTGTGTGTGTGTGTGTGTGTGTGTAGTTGGTCGCCTCTCACTTCCACACTTTAATTGATATATTGAATCCCATCAAATTTTAATGAAAGACGCACTTCTGAGGAAAGTTGCGTAAGCGAGTAATTTAATCTGTTCTTGGAATGTGTGTGTATGTATGTGTATGTGTGTGTGTGTGTGTGTGTGTGTGTGTGTGTGTGTGTGTGTTCTTTTATATCAAGCACTCTCACTTACACACCTCACATATACACACTCACAAAGACACAAAAACAAACGCATACACAGAGACAAACAAACACACGCACACGCTCACACATACACACACTTTCTCTCTCTCTCTCTCTCTCTCTCTCTCTGCTGCAATGATAATAACTTGTAGGAACACAACGTGGAAATTGAAACACCTCCCTGCCTGAACGGCCTCCAACACTCTATGTGCATTACTAGTCCACTGGGTTTGGTTAGGGTAAGTTCGGTTTGGTATTCATTAAGCATCTCTCAAGTGTTTCAGGCTCATTTCGAAGCAGTGAACGATTTTATTTCTCTTATATTACGATTCTATAATTATTATGATTTCAAAAGAGTGTATTGTAAGTATATTAACTGTGTAAACACGTCATGATGTATTGTAAGTATATTAACTGTGTAAACACGTCATGATGTATTATATATATATTAACTGTGTAAGCACGTTATTCACTACAGAGTTCCTCAGTGTTGGTTGTGTTGGTGTATATGTGGAGGTTGGTGGTGAACGCTGAGGATCCACAACAACTCCAAGATGTATATTATGGTATGTATTTGTTTATATGATATGTATTATGATACTTAATAGTGTAATGAACGTGTATTATGATCATTAATAGTGTAATGAACTTGTATTATGGTAAACATTGGCTTATAGGGTGTGTATCGGTATCTAAGCTGCATGTGTACTTGTTAACTGGGTTTAGTATAGTTTGTTTTCCGGCACCATTATCGAGAAATCATGGCAGACGACGTTCCCACACCGCTTACTGTGGGCCAAAATCATTTAAATAAAAAAAATTAATTGTTTCCGTTGTAGCTAGTAGTGAGTAGTCCTAGCCTATACCCAGTCAACGGTCGCTTTTGGAGTATTGTTCTACAATTGTTTATTCGTGTGTAGTTGCCTGTGCAGTTGCTTATTCCTGTGCAAGGTTGAGGGACATGATTGTTTATTCTCATGATGGTTATGATACTCACTGAGTCTTCGGTGGCGACCTCAGTTTTTGTTTCTGTGGCGTAATAATATATATATACAAGGCAAATATTTAATCTCTCCACCTCATACATTTCCCCCTCTCTACTCGCTTTGCTAGGTGTCCAGATCTCCTACATGTCAACCCTGGGTACTCACATTACCCTCGTCGCCCTCAGCTCGTTCCTCCTCATTGGTGTACAGCAGGTGAGTCAGTTTCTTGTCCCTCATTTCGCATCATTAGTGACAAATGCTTTTCAATTTTTTTCTTCAGATTGACTTGAAATAGTTTAGAGGAATCAGCTGTTCCATGTCGACCAGGATAGTTGCTGCTGATGATAATGATAATGGATACTTTGGTATATTGGAATGCCTTGATTCCATTAAAGTTTGCCAGGAAACAGGCCCAGATTACCAAAGATAATGGTGGCCTGTTAATTGGAATAATTGGGAGGAATCACGGCGTTCCAATTTACCAAAAGTGCACTTACCCTCCAATAAAGTGTTGATGTTTTTGTTGTTTGTGATACAGGAGAGATGTGGACTGGTGACGCCGTGGGTTGTGGCCAATATAGCCTTCATGGCGCTGGAGGCAGTCTGTTGTATGTACGCCAACGTGCTCAGGGACCATGTTAATAAGGTACGTATCGGAGAAGATCACATCATAACCACTCATTTGGTTCGTCAATACAAACCACTTACCAAGGCCAAGAGATACCTTGAATACCTTGAATTTCTTCGCTTGAGAGGTAAATAATAATAAAAAAAATACTTCTTCAACATTCACTTTCGGGTTTGGACTCAGGATTCTAAGAACAAAATATTGTAAGGGTGTGTGTGCTATACAGGATATATAACCATGAAAAACTAAATTATTCAAACTATTCCAAGCAAGATAGTTAAGGGGGGAGATACAGTGTTGGAAAATCTGCAATAAATGATTCCTCCAGACTATTCCAAGCAACAGGCCATTATTATTTCTGTTAACTTGGTCCTGTTTCCTGGCGTATATACTTTGGAGGAATCAAAGGACTCCAATGAATCTAAAGTGTATTATCCTTCCCTTAATCAAATACGGATTACTGAAAAACAATATCTGATGACGTGTTTGCCAAGGTGACACAGAGGGGAGATGAGAATAGCTGAAGCACAACCAACAATTGATTCAACATTCACGTTTCCACATCCTGGGAGAATGTTTACTAAGAAAATAACATTCAGCAATATCGCCGTATTGGAAAAATTCCTATATTTCTTCCTACTGTGGCTAAACTGCTCTATAAATTTTGCAAACAGAAAGCTGCAATAAAATGGATGCTGCAGGGAAAGATGACACTGACAATGATGAAATAAGAGTTGTAGCACAATACCAGCCAGTGCAGGCGAACATTGCATCGTTCTCGAGATGCAAGTGTACTCACACAAACACACACGCACACACAGACAGGCAAGAGTCAAAGGAACAACTAAACCAAAATTACTACCACCGTATTATAATATAGGAAACAAGAGCACGAAGTAACGCGAATGTTGGAATAAAACGAGCGAGACACAAGAATACAATATGAGTCAGGAATTAAAGGGAGAAAATACAGGAATGAAAAATAAATATGTGCCTGACTGCTGAAGAGACGACGAGACGAGAGAGCAAACGGTGAAGTGAAAATGTTGACGAAACGGTAGGAAAAACGAAATGTTTGACAAGGTACAAAGGGAAGGAGAAAAAGGAAGAATGAGAAAAAGGAGGCAGCAAAAGACAAGAAGAAAAAAATGAGAAATACGAGGGATCAAGTATTAAGCAAGAAAGACAGAATATAGAATTGGAAAAACGGAAAGATTAAGAAAAGGAGTGAGCAAGTGTCATGGAAGAAAATAAAACTTAGGAGGAAAGAAAAGAAAGTGAAAACAAAGTACGAGGAGGAAAAAAAGAAGACAAGACGACAAAGTGAACGAAAACACACAAAAAAAAATAAGGTGCCAGGAGAACGAGAAGAAGAATAAATAGAAAAAGAAAAGAAATGAAAAATGTGGAGAGGGCGAGTTTCAAGCATGCAAATGAATACGACGAAGGAAGAAATACGACGGAAGTGAGGAAAGCACGGGAAATGGATCAAAGCAAAGGGAGTTAAAAGAGAATGGACGAAAGTAAACAAAAGAGAATGACTTCAATCCCTGCAGAGGAGTTTTATTATTCATAGGGTTGAGTCACAATTCTGGAACAACTCATTCCTTCAAATTATTCCAAGCAACAGATCACCATTATTTGTGTTGATCTAGTCTGTATTCTGGCACGCTTTCGAGGTGTGCTTCGAATAGCTTCATGGAATATTAAAAACGAGCACCACCAGATACGAGTTATTATTGGTACACTCGTGATACATAATTTCTGACCAGTGTGTGAGCAACGAAAAACTTCAAATCGTCTGGTATTTCTCATTTCCCCAGCCAGTACACCTGTAGAGGCTGAGTTCGAATGCAGGGTGTGTGTGGTGCCTTCCGTATGTCTCTGGTCAGGGATTACGTATCACAAGTGTACACTGGTACGTCAGATGAGTCGATAATTCAGCAAGACATGGATATTTATTATTATTTGTGATTGTACTCCATTAATCCGTTTACAGGGTTGGTGCAAAACTAGGATGACATTCGCAATTACCATTTATTATTTATTACTGCAGTAATAATATTCCAACACAAAAGACTCATTGTTAATCTTGTAAGTATTCAATGTGTCCGCCCTCAATCAACACTGACATAATCTTGGAAGTCTGTTGTGTAAACATTATAACAAAAACATATTTTAGATAATAAGACTAACAATTTACTTTTGCAGCAGTGTATTTAGTATAAACAAAGTTGGCTCGACAATGACCATGTCTCCATACATATATAACAATGACTCCATACAGATATAACAAAGACACCTTAAGGGACCCTGTGATGTAGTAAAGAATTGGAGATAAACGAGTCCTCCAAATATTGCCATGAAACACCATCTATATGGAAGGAGTTTGTTTCGTGGTATGGTCAGGAGGAATCAGAAGCCTACAATTTTCATACACGATCACAGGGTCCTTAAAGGGCATTGGTCATCGTTTGTCTAGTCCTTTGTATCAACATACACTTTGGTCAACACTAATTTGTGTCTTTGTTCCAGAAGTTTGACCAGATATGTAAAGCTGAGTTGGTCTTCTTCCTCGCTCGAGTTTGTATAAACGTAAGTACTTCACTCTTTGGGCCGTAGGCAAGAACATTCGTGGTGTTGTCGATGGCGTGGTATTGGTACGATGACTGTGTATTTGTGTCAAGGGACTTGTTGTAGCTGTACTATACATGACGGATGTTCTTGCCTCCGCCTCTCTCTCTTCATTTTTTACCTTAAAACAACGACTTAAGAATAACAGGAGGAGATTCTAAAGGCAAGTATAAGAGAGTCAGAAGGGGCGGAGATGGAAGAATAGATCTTGAATAGTTCAGAGTTGAGTTAGAGACAATGGTTTGAGAAAATATTGATTGATATTAGGCGCTGCAACAGAGAGGTCATATAGAGCCAGTAGAACGTCATAGAAGGGTGAGACAGAATCAGGAAAGAATAGAAAGAAAATACGAGGGTTTGAGAAGAGAGTGAATGAAGCTTTATGAGATTAATTATATCCACAGTCACACTATACACCACCACTATCATCACTACCATCACTACTGAGGTTATACTGACTTTTAGGTACCATACGGTGTTACCTTGTATCTGTGTGTGTATCGCCATACTGCATTCACCCCTTACCTGTATATATATGTGTGTGTGTGTGTGTGTTGCATTAACTACTTTACTGTATTCACCCCTTACCTATATGTGTGTGTGTGTGTGTGTGTGTATGTTTTGCATTAGCGTACTGTATACACCCCTTATCTGTTTGTGTGTGTGTGTGTGTGTGTTTGTATGTATGTTTTGCATTAGCGTACTGTATACACCCCTTATCTCTGTGTGTGTGTGTGTGTGTGTGTGTGTGTATGTTTTGCATTAGCGTACTGTATACACCCCTTATCTGTGTGTGTGTATGTGTGTGTATTGACTCCAGATGGTGGCGCTGTGGGCTGTGATGCGTTTCGTCAAGAACATCAGGGCTGGCATCACCTACAGGGACCCCGAGGCCATAGAACTTTGAGGCGTCACCACGATCAACAGACACGAGCAGGTTGTCACGCAGAAACAGCAGTAGCGGCATAAACAGAAGAGGGAGGTTAGAGAAGCAGGAAGAAACATTAAGCTTCACAGAAACTCGTGATTCAAAATTTCTGGCCAGAGTTTGAGGAGCAGAAAGCTTCGAATCGCCTGGTGTTGCTCATTTCCCCACTCAGTATATATACCTATAGAGGCTGAGTTCGAATGCAGGGTATGTGTGTGTGTGTGGTGCCTGCCGTTCGTCTCTGGTCAGGAATTACGTATCACGAGTGTACAGAGGAAACTTCAAGATTCATAAATAATCGAGGCCATTTAATCTTGAAGCGCCACGATCGAGAAACAAGTGCAAGATGACAACGAGAAAGTGCAGGTTCACACACAACAGAAGCAGCAGCAAGAGAGAGGTCAGTGAAAAAAACTAAAGTGTAAAAGAAAGATCAGCAGGCTAGAAGATTGATTGATTGATTGATGGATATTAGGCGCAGCAACATCGAGGTCCTATAGCGCCAGAAAAAGGTGATAGAGAGGTGTGACAGCAAGCAGAAAGGAAATAAAAAGAAAAGAGGGACAGTTGAAGAATTGAAAGATGATGTACATTTGCGGACACATGAAATAGACACACCTCAGACGGGCCACTAATATTTTTTTTTAGAATAGGACGCACCACTACACACGACGTTAAATTCTATCCTATGCTCAATGAGAGGCCACGTTTCTGGTGTGTCTGTTTTATATCTCAGCAACTTGAGGTCAGTGAGGAGAGAATATGAAGGCGTTTGTTACAGTAGAGTTCATCTCAGCTTTGTTATGAAACAGATTAAAGGAGGGAACTTGGTGAGTTAAGCTTACTGGGCATTATAGGGATTTAATATTACAGTGTTGGTGAATCTGGGGCAACTGATTCCTTCAAACTATTCCAAGCAACCTGTTACCATTATTTCTGATAGTCTAGTCCTGTTTCCTGGCATAATTTAGCTGAATCAAGGCGCTCTAATGTTCTAAAAATGTATTATTCCCTAAACTTGCAGTTGAAATATTGGAGAAGGGTGATACCTTCAAACTGATCCTAAAAACATACCCCGTTGTGTCAGGTCGTAATATGTGGGAAAGACTGGAGAAGTCAGTAATCTCTATCTTGTGGAAATTAAGCCTGGAACACACTTAATTTCCCCCTATATGTCATAAGTTAGTTTGAGATAATGCGTCACAAGAACAGTAACGTTATAATTAAGGGACGTGTTGCACCAAACCCTTGGTGGTGATGA
Organism: Petrolisthes manimaculis; assembly: GCA_034508575.1. NCBI lineage: Eukaryota > Metazoa > Arthropoda > Malacostraca > Decapoda > Porcellanidae > Petrolisthes > Petrolisthes manimaculis. The sequence continues at coordinate 174 of JAWZYT010007094.1, read as the reverse complement.
AATGTAGTACAGTCGGGTTAGGAAGGGAAGAGGGTGTGTAAACCAGATTTTCTCCATGAAGAAATTTATGGAGAAAGGCAAGAAATTGTATGCTGCATTTATGGATTTAAAGAAGGTATAATAGTATGACAAAGTTGATAGAGAAGGTCTGTGAAAAGTATTGAAAATATATGG
>JAWZYT010007093.1:22500-25000 GCA_034508575.1 Petrolisthes manimaculis | reverse complement strand
CTAATACACCCCCCCCCCTCCCTACATCCTCTTTAGAATGGTTCATCAAATTGATTCATTCGAAGTTGATTCATTTGAAGCTGTGGTAAGAATCCTGTGGCCACCTGTATGTTTCTATCTCTTTCTCTCTCATCTAAACAGTAATATAGATGAAATAATATAGAATAATAATAGGCGACATCATTCCTGACACACACACACACAAACACACAAACAAAACAATAAAATTTCAAGTGATAGTAATATTTTTAGGATAGTAACCCATTAAAATTTTGTTTCAGAGAGAATGTACCTGTACCTAAACACAGAAAACGTATAGAAATAATGGTAGACTATGATGTTTTTCCTTTGTGTACTATTAAGGGTGTTCCCAGTAGGGGGTGTGAAGGAGACAGTTTCTTTATGGATCTTTACAGTGAGTGTTTATAGTGGATAGAGCCTACTCTAACAGTAGATGTTATTATTGCCACACTGAAACTCCCATCTCAAGAGAAGATACTGACTTCCAAGCAATAGCACTGACATTCACGAGGTATATATCTATGTGTATTTCTAGGTGTATCTCAGTGTGTGTGTATTACCATGTATGTAATAATGACCTTCCTCTCTCTATACACACACAGATCATACATACACCAGGCCTATCTATGTGTGTATGTATTTATCTATATGTATTTCTAGGTATATATCAGTGTGTGTGTATTTCCATGTACAGTCGTGGTCAAAAATAATCATCCATATAAGAGTAACTCAAGTAAGAGTTTGACAGTTACTCTCTGTTCCTTAGGTGATTAACTTTCCAATAAATAGGTTAAGTACCATCGTTTAATTTAATACAACCAGCTACACACTACTTAAAACAATAACATTATAATATGTGAACATGAAAACATTAGACAGTAAATTGTTAAAGTTACCCATTTGGTGATAATTATTATTGACCAGGACTGTATGTACTAATGACCTTCCTCTCTACAAAGTTACCCATTTGGTGATAATTATTATTGACCAGGACTGTATGTACTAATGACCTTCCTCTCTACAAAGTTACCCATTTGGTGATAATTATTATTGACCAGGACTGTATGTACTAATGACCTTCCTCTCTACAAAGTTACCCATTTGGTGATAATTATTATTGACCAGGACTGTATGTACTAATGACCTTCCTCTCTACAAAGTTACCCATTTGGTGATAATTATTATTGACCAGGACTGTATGTACTAATGACCTTCCTCTCTACAAAGTTACCCATTTGGTGATAATTATTATTGACCAGGACTGTATGTACTAATGACCTTCCTCTCTACAAAGTTACCCATTTGGTGATAATTATTATTGACCAGGACTGTATGTACTAATGACCTTCCTCTCTACAAAGTTACCCATTTGGTGATAATTATTATTGACCAGGACTGTATGTACTAATGACCTTCCTCTCTACAAAGTTACCCATTTGGTGATAATTATTATTGACCAGGACTGTATGTACTAATGACCTTCCTCTCTACAAAGTTACCCATTTGGTGATAATTATTATTGACCTGGACTGTATGTACTAATGACCTTCCTCTCTACAAAGGAGGTGAAGGAAATGGGGAAGTAACACTTGGTGGAGGGATCACTGAGAAAATGTGTTGAAAATGTGTTAAACTGTACTTAACCCATAGTCGTGGAATGAGTACTTAACCAATCAATAACTACTTACTTTTCCTCCTTTAAAATGGGTATACCTCCTGCTAAGCCAATATCCTTCCTGCATTATGCTCATATACAGTACAGTGGAAGTCAACAAAGATGATGGTGTGGTGGGTTTTGTACATTCAACATGTATCACCAACTTGTTCTCACGGACACATTTTGATACTTTTTTAGCTCTGGCCTAAGCCGAGAGCTCTAGGTTTTATGCGAATTATTGTTCTTGTTCTTGGGGCGACCACTTCTTAAAGGGGGTTTAACTGACTCACTCACTCACTCACTCACTCACTCTCTTCCTCTCATCCTTCTTGGGGTGACCACTTCTTAAAAGGGGTTCAACCAATATTTAAGCGGTTCAACTGAGCGGGGCTTCAACCGAGAAGGGGTTCAACCAAGAGGGGGTTCAACCGAGGGGTTCACTCTCAATAAAATGGGTTCATTTTCAAAATTTCTATATAACCATATGAATACGAAAATCCAGATCAAACATAATTAATATTTTTGAGACCTTTACATATGGATATTTTATTATTTCACTTGAATCATTAAGAGCCGGAGCTTTTGAATGGTTTTCCTTCATGTTGTTGTTTTTTCATAATACTACCTAGGCCGACCATACATGATAATACTACCTAGGCCTACCATACATGAAGGAGTGGTCATTAACTGGCGGTTTATAACCCGTAGAGTTGGATGTGAGACTTGTTTAGCACAGTCAGGTGTTTTCAAATGGGTGTGTGGCTCAACAGTTCTTTGATACACTTCTATCTCACTGATGTTTTGTTGGCCACCATACCCAGC
>JAWZYT010007093.1:10000-17500 GCA_034508575.1 Petrolisthes manimaculis | reverse complement strand
TGTACTGTGCTAGAAAAATTTCAATTTTCAGGCAAATAAAATGCTAAAACACGTTTTTTTGGCCCAAAAATTCGATTTGTGCATGCATCTTCGATACCCGTTTATATCCCAAATTTAGCCTAAAAACACCGAAAAATCGAGTTTTTTGGGTCTCAGAAGCGATTTGAACATGTCTACACTGTTCTAGAAAAATTCCAATTTTCAGGCAAAAAAAATGCTAAAACTCGTTTTTTTGGCCCAAAAAGTCGATTTGTGCATGCATCTTCGATACCCGTTTATATCCCAAATTTAGCCTAAAAACACCGAAAAATCGAGTTTTTTGGGTCTCAGAAGCGATTTGTACATGTCTACACTGTTCTAGACAAAATTCAATTTTCAGGAAAAAATAATGCTAAAACACGTTTTTTTGGCCCAAAAAGTCGATTTGTGCATGCATCTTCGATACCCGTTTATATCCCAAATTTAGCCTAAAAACACCGAAAAATCGAGTTTTTTGGGTCTCAGAAGCGATTTGTACTGTGCTAGAAAAGTTTCAATTTTCTGGCAAATAAAATGCTAAAACACGTTTTTTTGGCCCAAAAAGTCGATTTGTGCATGCATCTTCGATACCCGTTTATATCCCAAATTTAGCCTAAAAACACCGAAAAATCGAGTTTTTTGGGTCTCAGAAGCGATTTGTACTGTGCTAGAAAAATTTCAATTTTCAGGCAAAAAAAATGCTAAAACACGTTTTTTTGGCCCAAAAAGTCGATTTGTGCATGCATCTTCAATACCCGTTTATGTCCCAAATTTAGCCTAAAAACACCGAAAAATCGAGTTTTTTGGGACTCAGAAGCGATTTGTACATGTCTACACTGTTCTAGAAAAAAATCAATTTTCAGGCAAAAAAAATGCTAAAACACGTTTTTTTGGCCCAAAAAGTTGATTTGTGCATGCATCTTCGATACCCGTTTATATCCCAAATTTAGCCTAAAAACACCGAAAAATCGAGTTTTTTGGGTCTCAGAAGCGATTTGTACTGTACTAGAAAAAATTCAATTTTCAGGCAAAAAAAATGCTAAAACACGTTTTTTTGGCCCAAAAAGTCGATTTGTGCATGCATCTTCGATACCCGTTTATATCCCAAATTTAGCCTAAGAACACCGAAAAATCGATTTTTTTGGGTCTCAGAAGCGATTTGTACATGTCTACACTGTTCTAGAAAAAAATCAATTTTCAGGCAAAAAAAATGCTAAAACACGTTTTTTTGGCCCAAAAAGTTGATTTGTGCATGCATCTTCGATACCCGTTTATATCCCAAATTTAGCCTAAAAACACCGAAAAATCGATTTTTTTGGGTCTCAGAAGCGATTTGTACTGTGCTAGAAAAAATTCAATTTTCAGGCAAAAAAAATGCTAAAACACGTTTTTTTGGCCCAAAAAGTCGATTTGTGCATGCATCTTCGATACCCGTTTATATCCCAAATTTAGCCTAAAAACACCAAAAAATCGAGTTTTTTGGGTCTCAGAAGTGATTTGTACATGTCTACACTGTTCTAGAAAATATTCAATTTTCAGGCAAAAAAAATGCTAAAACACGTTTTTTTGGCCCAAAAAGTCGATTTGTGCATGCATCTTCGATACCCGTTTATTTCCCAAATTTAGCCTAAAACACCGAAAAATCGAGTTTTTTGGGTCTCAGAAGCGATTTGTACTGTGCAAGAAAAATTTCAATTTTCAGGCAAAAAAAATGCTAAAACACGTTTTTTTGGCCCAAAAAGTCGATTTATGCATGCATCTTCGATACCCGTTTATATCCCAAATTTAGCCTAAAAACACCGAAAAATCGAGTTTTTTGGGTCTCAGAAGCGATTTGTACTGTGCTAGAAAAAAATCAATTTTCAGGCAAAAAAAATGCTAAAACACGTTTTTTTGGCCCAAAAAGTCGATTTGTACTGTACTAGAAAAATTTCAATTTTCAGGCAAAAAAAATGCTAAAACACGTTTTTTTGGCCCAAAAAGTCGATTTGTGCATGCATCTTCGATACCCGTTTATATCCCAAATTTAGCCTAAAAACACCGAAAAATCGTGTTTTTTGGGTCTCAGAAGCGATTTGTACTGTGCTAGAAAAATTTCAATTTTCAGGCAAAAAAAATGCTAAAACACGTTTTTTTGGCCCAAAAAGTCGATTTGTGCATGCATCTTCGATACCCGTTTATATCCCAAATTTAGCCTAAAAACACCGAAAAATCGAGTTTTTTTGGGTCTCAGAAGCGATTTGTACATGTCTACACTGCTCTAGAAAAATTTCAATTTTTAGGCAAAAAAAATGCTAAAACACGTTTTTTTGGCCCAAAAAGTCGATTTGTGCATGCATCTTCGATACCCGTTTATATCCCAAATTTAGCCTAAAAACACCGAAAAATCGAGTTTTTTGGGTCTCAGAAGCGATTTGTACTGTGCTAGAAAAATTTCAATTTTCAGGCAAAAAAAATGCTAAAACACGTTTTTTTGGCCCAAAAAGTCGATTTGTGCATGCATCTTCGATACCCGTTTATTTCCCAAATTTAGCCTAAAACACCGAAAAATCGAGTTTTTTGGGTCTCAGAAGCGATTTGTACTGTGCAAGAAAAATTTCAATTTTCAGGCAAAAAAAATGCTAAAACACGTTTTTTTGGCCCAAAAAGTCGATTTGTGCATGCATCTTCGATACCCGTTTATATCCCAAATTTAGCCTAAAAACACCGAAAAATCGAGTTTTTTGGGTCTCAGAAGCGATTTGTACTGTGCTAGAAAAAATTCAATTTTCAGGCAAAAAAAATGCTAAAACACGTTTTTTTGGCCCAAAAAGTCGATTTGTGCATGCATCTTCGATACCCGTTTATATCCCAAATTTAGCCTAAAAACACCGAAAAATCGAGTTTTTTGGGTCTCAGAAGCGATTTGTACTGTGCTAGAAAAAATTCAATTTTCAGGCAAAAAAAATGCTAAAACACGTTTTTTTGGCCCAAAAAGTCGATTTGTGCATGCATCTTCGATACCCGTTTATATCCCAAATTTAGCCTAAAAACACCGAAAAATCGAGTTTTTTGGGTCTCAGAAGCGATTTGTACTGTGCTAGAAAAAATTCAATTTTCAGGCAAAAAAAATGCTATAACACGTTTTTTTGGCCAAAAAAGTCGATTTGTGCATGCATCTTCGATACCCGTTTATATCCCAAATTTAGCCTAAAAACACCGAAAAATCGAGTTTTTTGGGTCTCAGAAGCGATTTGTACATGTCTACACTGTTCTAGAAAAAATCAATTTTCAGGCAAAAAAAATGCTAAAACACGTTTTTTTGGCCCAAAAAGTCGATTTGTGCATATATCTTCGATACCCGTTTATATCCCAAATTTAGCCTAAAAACACCGAAAAATCGAGTTTTTTGGGTCTCAGAAGCGATTTGTACTGTGCTAAAAAAAATTCAATTTTCAGGCAAAAAAAATGCTAAAACACGTTTTTTTGGCCCAAAAAGTGGATTTGTGCATGCATCTTCGATACCCGTTTATATCCCAAATTTAGCCTAAAAACACCGAAAAATCGAGTTTTGGGGGTCTCAGAAGCGATTTGTACATGTCTACACTGTTCTAGAAAAAAATCAATTTTCAGGCAAAGAAAATGCTAAAACACATTTTTTTGGCCCAAAAAGTCGATTTGTGCATGCATCTTCGATACCCGTTTATATCCCAAATTTAGCCTAAAAACACCGAAAAATCGAGTTTTTTGGGTCTCAGAAGCTATTTGTACTGTGCTAGAAAAAATTCACTTCTCAGGCAAAAAAAATGCTAAAACACGTTTTTTGGGCCCAAAAAGTCGATTTGTGCATGCATCTTCGATACCCGTTTATATCCCAAATTTAGCTTAAAAACACCGAAATATCGAGTTTTTTGGGTCTCAGAAGCGATTTGTACATGTCTACACTGTTCTAGAAAAAAATCAATTTTCAGGCAAAAAAAATGCTAAAACACGTTTTTTGGGCCCAAAAAGTCGATTTGTGCATGCATCTTCGATACCCGTTTATATCCCAAATTTAGCCTAAAAACACCGAAAAATCGAGTTTTTTGGGTCTCAGAAGCGATTTGTACTGTGCTAGAAAAAATTCAATTTTCAGGCAAAAAAAATGCTAAAACACGTTTTTTTGGCCCAAAAAGTCGATTTGTGCATGCATCTTCGATACCCGTTTATATCCCAAATTTAGCCTAAAAACACCGAAAAATCGAGTTTTTTGGGTCTCAGAAGCGATTTGTACTGTGCTAGAAAAAATTCAATTTTCAGGCAAAAAAAATGCTAAAACACGTTTTTTTGGCCCAAAAAGTCGATTTGTGCATGCATCTTCGATACCCGTTTATATCCCAAATTTAGCCTAAAAACACCGAAAAATCGAGTTTTTTGGGTCTCAGAAGCGATTTGTACTGTGCTAGAAAAAATTCAATTTTCAGGCAAAAAAAATGCTATAACACGTTTTTTTGGCCAAAAAAGTCGATTTGTGCATGCATCTTCGATACCCGTTTATATCCCAAATTTAGCCTAAAAACACCGAAAAATCGAGTTTTTTGGGTCTCAGAAGCGATTTGTACATGTCTACACTGTTCTAGAAAAAATCAATTTTCAGGCAAAAAAAATGCTAAAACACGTTTTTTTGGCCCAAAAAGTCGATTTGTGCATATATCTTCGATACCCGTTTATATCCCAAATTTAGCCTAAAAACACCGAAAAATCGAGTTTTTTGGGTCTCAGAAGCGATTTGTACTGTGCTAAAAAAAATTCAATTTTCAGGCAAAAAAAATGCTAAAACACGTTTTTTTGGCCCAAAAAGTGGATTTGTGCATGCATCTTCGATACCCGTTTATATCCCAAATTTAGCCTAAAAACACCGAAAAATCGAGTTTTGGGGGTCTCAGAAGCGATTTGTACATGTCTACACTGTTCTAGAAAAAAATCAATTTTCAGGCAAAGAAAATGCTAAAACACATTTTTTTGGCCCAAAAAGTCGATTTGTGCATGCATCTTCGATACCCGTTTATATCCCAAATTTAGCCTAAAAACACCGAAAAATCGAGTTTTTTGGGTCTCAGAAGCTATTTGTACTGTGCTAGAAAAAATTCACTTCTCAGGCAAAAAAAATGCTAAAACACGTTTTTTGGGCCCAAAAAGTCGATTTGTGCATGCATCTTCGATACCCGTTTATATCCCAAATTTAGCTTAAAAACACCGAAATATCGAGTTTTTTGGGTCTCAGAAGCGATTTGTACATGTCTACACTGTTCTAGAAAAAAATCAATTTTCAGGCCAAAAAAATGCTAAAACACGTTTTTTGGGCCCAAAAAGTCGATTTGTGCATGCATCTTCGATACCCGTTTATATCCCAAATTTAGCCTAAAAACACCGAAAAATCAAGTTTTTTGGGTCTCAGAAGCGATTTGTACTGTGCTAGAAAAATTTCAATTTTCAGGCAAAAAAAATGCTAAAACACGTTTTTTTGGCCCAAAAATTCGATTTGTACAGTGCTAGAAAAATTTCAATTTTCAGGCAAAAAAAATGCAAAAACACGTTTTTTTGGCCCAAAAAGTCGATTTGTACTGTGCTAGAAAAAATTCAATTTTCAGGCAAAAAAAATGCTAAAACACGTTTTTTTGGCCCAAAAAGTCGATTTGTACTGTGCTAGAAAAATTTCAATTTTCAGGCAAAAAAAATGCTAAAACACGTTTTTTTGGCCCAAAAAGTCGATTTGTACTGTGCTAGAAAAATTTCAATTTTCAGGCAAAAAAAATGCTAAAACACGTTTTTTTGGCCCAAAAAGTCGATTTGTACTGTGCTAGAAAAATTTCAATTTTCAGGCAAAAAAAAATGCTAAAACATGTTTTTTTGGCCCAAAAAGTCGATTTGTACTGTGCTAGAAAAATTTCAATTTTCAGGCAAAAAAAATGCAAAAACACGTTTTTTTGGCCCAAAAAGTCGATTTGTACAGTGCTAGAAAAATTTCAATTTTCAGGCAAAAAAAATGCTAAAACACGTTTTTTTGGCCCAAAAAGTCGATTTGTACTGTGCTAGAAAAATGTCAATTTTCAGGGTATCGAAGATGCATGCACAAATCGACTTTTTGGGCCCAAAAAACGTGTTTTAACAGGCAGGCAGGCAGGTAGGGAGGCAGGCAGGTAGGTAGGGAGGCAGGCAGGCAGGCAGGTAGGGAGGCAGGCAGGCAGGTAGGCAGGCAGGCAGGCAGGCAGGTAGGGAGGCAGGCAGGGAGGCAGGTAGGGAGGCAGGCAGGCAGGTAGGCAGGGAGGCAGGTAGGGAGGCAGGCAGGCAGGTAGGCAGGCAGGCAGGCAGGCAGGTAGGGAGGCAGGCAGGGAGGCAGGCAGGTAGGGAGGCAGGCAGGTAGGCAGGGAGGCAGGTAGGGAGGCAGGCAGGCAGGTAGGCAGGCAGGCAGGGAAATCTGACTTATATAGGGATGAACTGAACCAATTTTCTATCCCGTTTCTACCACTAAAGAAAACGTGTTTATATACACCATGCTATTATATATTAGATATATAGATTAGAAATTATTCATTATTATTATTACCTGTATTATTATTATTATTATTATTATTATTATTATTATTATTATTAGTAGTAGTAGTAGTAGTAGTAGTAGTAGTAGTAGTATTGCCAATTGAGGCTTTTGTTCTGGCTATACTTACGACTCTCTCTCTCTTTCTCTCTCACACACACACATGTAAACAAAGAAACATTTGCAATGAAATGAAATGAAAATAATGCCCTTGAAAACGAATAAAGTGTAATAAAAGTGAAATAGTAGTCTTAAAAATCCTGTAGATTAAAGTGAAGTATAAAGGTGTGCAATATAGTAGATGAAAATTGAAAATGACTCGAATGTGTAAATGCAGTGTTGCCATGGTGTTGTAGCCACCACTAGCCACCTGTAGCCCAAGTGTGAAGGGTAGAAGCAGTGTTACCAATGTTTTGTAGCCCAGTTTTGTAGCCCCAAGGTGAGTTGTGATTGGCTAAAATGGGGGTGTTGGCGATTTTTGTCGAATATATATAAGGTCGTAAGCCGCCGGGGTGGTTGGTGGGGTGGGGGAGGGTAAAACAAGGGCTTGGGGGGGCCATTTTTTGGATTTAGAGGCGAAATAAAAAATTTTTTGGGCTTCTTCTCGACAGCCTAACCAAACCAAGCCTTATTTAACCTAACCTCTTCCTATTATAATTAGTAGTAGTAGTAGTAATATTAGTAGTAGTAGTAATATTAGTAGTAGTAGTAATATTACCTAACCTAACCTAGACCACAGCAGACTACCAGGACCTAACCGGGACAGACTACCGGGACCTAACCGGGGCAGACTACCGGGACCTAACCTAACATAACAGGACCGGGACAGACTACCGGGACCTAACCGGGGCAGACTACCGGGACCTAACCTAACATAACAGGACCGGGACAGACTACCGGGACCTAACCGGGGCAGACTACCGGGACCT
>JAWZYT010007093.1:2500-7500 GCA_034508575.1 Petrolisthes manimaculis | reverse complement strand
GACCTAACCTAACATAACAGGACCGGGACAGACTACCGGGACCTAACCGGGGCAGACTACCGGGACGTAACCTAACATAACAGAACCGGGACAGACTACCGGGACCTAACCGGGGCAGACTACCGGGACCTAACCTAACATAACAGAACCGGGACAGACTACCGGGACCTAACCGGGGCAGACTACCGGGACCTAACCTAACATAACAGAACCGGGACAGACTACCGGGACCTAACCGGGGCAGACTACCGGGACCTAACCTAACATAACAGAACCGGGACAGACTACCGGGACCTAACCGGGGCAGACTACCGGGACCTAACCTAACATAACAGGACCGTGACAGACTACCGGGACCTAACCGGGGCAAACTACCGGGACCTAACCTAACATAGCCTAACCGGGGCAGACTACCGGGACCTAACCTAACATAGCCTAACCGGGGCAGACTACTAGGACCTAACCTAACCTAACCTAACCTAACCTAACCTAACCTACCGAGACCTAACCGGGGCAGACTACCGGGACCTAACCTAACATAACAGAACCGGGACAGACTACCGGGACCTAACCGGGGCAGACTACCGGGACCTAACCTAACATAACAGGACCGGGACAGACTACCGGGACCTAACCGGGGCAGACTACCGGGACCTAACCTAACATAACAGAACCGGGACAGACTACCGGGACCTAACCGGGGCAGACTACCGGGACCTAACCTAACATAACAGGACCGGGACAGACTACCGGGACCTAACCGGGGCAGACTACCGGGACCTAACCTAACATAACAGAACCGGGACAGACTACCGGGACCTAACCGGGGCAGACTACCGGGACCTAACCTAACATAACAGGACCGGGACAGACTACCGGGACCTAACCTAACATAACAGGACCGGGACAGACTACCGGGACCTAACCGGGGCAGACTACCGGGACCTAACCTAACATAACAGAACCGGGACAGACTACCGGGACCTAACCGGGGCAGACTACCGGGACCTAACCTAACATAACAGAACCGGGACAGACTACCGGGACCTAACCGGGGCAAACTACCGGGACCTAACCTAACATAGCCTAACCGGGGCAGACTACCGGGACCTAACCTAACATAGCCTAACCGGGGCATACTACCGGGACCTAACCGGGGCAGACTACCGGGACCTAACCTAACAAAGCCTAACCGGGGCATACTAACCTAACCTAACCTAACCTAACCTAACCTAACCTAACCTAACCTAACCTAACCTAACCTAACCAAACCTAACCTAACCTACCGAGACCTAACCGGGGCAAACTACCGGGACCTAACCTAACATAGCCTAACCGGGGCAGACTACCGGGACCTAACCGGGGCAGACTACCGGGACCTAACCTAACATAACAGAACCGGGACAGACTACCGGGACCTAACCGGGGCAGACTACCGGGACCTAACCTAACATAACAGAACCGGGACAGACTACCGGGACCTAACCGGGGCAGACTACCGGGACCTAACCTAACATAGCCTAACCGTGGTATACTACCGGGACCTAACCTAACCTAACCTAACCTAACCCAACCCAACCTAACCTAACCTAACCTAACCTAACCTAACCTAACCCTTAACCTAACCTAACCTAACCTAACCCAACCCAACCTAACCTAACCTAACCTAACCTAACCCTTAACCTAACCTAACCTAACCTAACCTAACCCAACCTAACCTAACCCTTAACCTAACCTAACCTAACCTAACCTAACCTAACCCTTAACCTAACCTAACCTAACCTAACCTAACCCCTAACCTGCTGCCCCGCTGCCCCGCCGCCCCGCCCCGCTGCCCCGCCTTACTGCCCTGCCCCACTGCCCCGCCGCCGCCCGGCTGTCACCCCGCTGCCCCGCCGCCCCGCTGCCCTGCCGCCCCGCTGCCCTGCCACCCCGCTGCCCCGCCACCCTGCCCCACTGCCCCGCTGCCCCGACGCCCCGCTGCCCCGCTGTCCAGCCCCGCCGCCCCACTGCCCCGCCCCGCTGCCCCGACGCCCCGCTGCCCCGCCGCCCCGCCCCGCAACTGCCCCACTGCCCCGCCCCGCTGCCCCGCCGCCCCGCTGCCCCGCCCCGCTGCCCCGCATCCCGCTGCCCCGCCGCCCTGCTGCCCTGCCGCCCCGCTACCCCGCCTCGCAACTGCCCCGCATCCCCGCCCCGCTGCCCCGCCCCGCTGCCCCGATGCCCAGCCGCCCCGCTGCCACGCCGCCCCGCTGCCCCGCCCCGCAACTGCCCTTCCGCCCCGCTGCCCCTAACCTAACCTAACCTAACCTAACCCAACCTAACCTAACCTAACCTAACCTAACCCTTAACCCAACCTAACCTAACCCTTAACCTAACCTAACCTAACCTAACCTAACCCAACCTAACCTAACCTAACCTAACCTAACCTAACCCTTAACCTAACCTAACCTAACCTAACCTAACCTAACCCTTAACCTAACCTAACCCAACCTAACCTAACCTAACCTAACCTAACCTAACCTAACCTAACCTAACCTAACCTAACCCTTAACCTAACCTAACCTAACCTAACCTAACCCTTAACCTAACCTAACCTAACCTAACCTAACCTAACCCTTAACCTAACCTAACCTAACCTAACCTAACCCCTAACCTGCTGCCCCGCTGCCCCGCCGCCCCGCCCCGCTGCCCCGCCCCACTGCCCTGCCCCACTGCCCCGCCGCCGCCCGGCTGTCACCCCGCTGCCCCGCCGCCCCGATGCCCTGCCGCCCCGCTGCCCCGCCACCCCGCTGCCCCGCCACCCTGCCCCACTGCCCCGCTGCCCCGACGCCCCGCTGTCCAGCCCCGCCGCCCCACTGCCCCGCCCCGCTGCCCCGCCGCCCCGCTTGCCCCGCCGCCCCTCCCCGCAACTGCCCCACTGCCCCGCCCCGCTGCCCCGCCGCCCCGCTGCCCGACGCCCCGCTGCCCCGACGCCCCGCTGCCCCGCCGCCCCGCCCCGTAACTGCCCCACTGCCCCGCCCCGCTGCCCCGACGCCCCGCTGCCCCGCCACCCCGCCCCGCTGCCCCGACGCCCTGCTGCCCCGCTGTCAAGCCCCTCCGCCCTGCTGCCCCGCCCCGCTGCCCCGCATCCCGCTGCCCCGCCGCCCTGCTGCCCCGCCGCCCCGCTACCCCGCCTCGCAACTGCCCCGCATCCCCGCCCCGCCCCGCTGCCCCGCCCCGCTGCCCCGATGCCCTGCCGCCCCGCTGCCACGCCGCCCCGCTGCCCCGCCCCGCAACTGCCCTGCCGCCCCGCTGCCCTTAACCTAACCTAACCTAACCTAACCCAACCTAACCTAACCTAACCTAACCTAACCCTTAACCTAACCTAACCTAACCCTTAACCTAACCTAACCTAACCTAACCTAACCCTTAACCCAACCTAACCTAACCTAACCTAACCTAACCTAACCCAACCTAACCTAACCTAACCTAACCTAACCCTTAACCTAACCTAACCTAACCTAACCTAACCCCTAACCTGCTGCCCCGCTGCCCCGCCGCCGGGCCCCGCTGCCCCGCCCCACTGCCCTGCCCCACTGCCCCGCCGCTGCCCGGCTGTCACCCCGCTGCCCCGCCGCCCCGCTGCCCTGCCGCCCCGCTGCCCCGCCAACCCGCTGCCCCGCCACCCTGCCCCACTGCCCCGCTGCCCCGACGCCCCGCTGTCCAGCCCCGCCGCCCCACTGCCCCGCCCCGCTGCCCCGACGCCCCGCTGCACCGCCGCCCCGCCCCGCAACTGCCCCACTGTCCCGCCCCGCTGCCCCGCCGCGCCGCTGCCCCGACGCCCCGCTGCCCCGCCCCGCTGCCCCGACGCCCAGCTGCCCCGCCACCCCGCCCCGCAACTGCCCCACTGCCCTGCCCCGCTGCCCTGCCCCGCTGCCCCGACGCCCCGCTGCCCCGCCACCCCGCCCCGCTGCTCCGACGCCCTGCTGCCCCGCTGTCAAGCCCCGCCGCCCCACTGACCCACCCCGCTGCCCCGCATCCTGCTGCCCTGCCACCCTGTTGCCCCGCCGCCCCGCTACCCCGCCTCGCAACTGCCCCGCCCCGCTGCCCCGCCCCGATGCCCTGCCGCCCCGCTGCCACGCCGCCCCGCTGCCCCGCCCTGCAACTGCCCTGCCGCCCCGCCCCACTGCCCTGCCGCCACGCCGCCCTGCCGCCCCGCTGCCCCGCCACCCCGCCCCGCTGCTCCGACGCCCTGCTGCCCCGCTGTCAAGCCCCGCCGCCCCACTGACCCACCCCGCTGCCCCGCATCCTGCTGCCCCGCCGCCCTGTTGCCCCGCCGCCCCGCTACCCCGCCTCGCAACTGCCCCGCATCCCCGCCCCGCCCCGCTGCCCCGCCCTGCTGCCCCGATGCCCTGCCGCCCCGCTGCCACGCCGCCCCGCTGCCCCGCCCCGCAACTGCCCTGCCGCCCCGCTGCCCCTAACCTAACCTAACCTAACCCAACCTAACCTAACCTAACCTAACCTAACCCAACCTAACCCTTAACCTAACCCAACCTAACCCTTAACCTAACCTAACCTAACCTAACCCTTAACCTAACCTAACCTAACCTAACCCTTAACCTAACCTAACCTAACCTAACCTAACCCTTAACCTAACCTAACCTAACCTAACCTAACCCTTAACCTAACCTAACCTAACCCTTAACCTAACCTAACCTAACCTAACCCTTAACCTAACCTAACCTAACCTGCTGCCCCACCGCCCCGCAACCCTGCCGCCCCGCCCCTCTGCCCCGCCCCACTGCCCTGCCCCGCTGCCCCGCCGCCGCCCGGCTGTCGCACCGCTGCCCCGCCACCCCGCTGCCCTGCCGCCCCGCTGTCCTGCTGCCCCGCCACCCCGCCCCGCTGAACCGCCCCGCTGCCCCGCCCCGCTGCCCCGCGACCCCGCTGTCAAGCCCCGCCGCCCCACTGCCCCGCATCCCGCTGCCCCGCCGCCCCGTTGCCCCGCCCCGCAATTGCCC
>JAWZYT010007092.1:0-17028 GCA_034508575.1 Petrolisthes manimaculis | reverse complement strand
CCTCCTTCCTGCCCCGTCTTTAATCACCTTCTTGGTCAGCCTTCTACTGTTTTGTGGAGGGAGAGCTTTATATTGTGGAGGGAGAGCTTTATATTGTGGAGGCAGAGCTTTATATGTTGTGGATGATTTTTTGTTGCTGTGTGTGAAGGATGGATGGAGCGTTGTGGGACTGTGTGTGTGTGTTAGGGTAGGTGGCCGTGTGTATGTGTGTGTGTTTGTGTGTGAGGGGAGGTGGTCGTTGTGTGTTTTAGGGAAAGTGTGTGTGTGTGTGTGTGAGGGAGATGGTCGTGTGTAGCGTATGTGTGTGTGTGTGTGTGTGTGTGTTACGGATGATGATCTTGTGTGTTTGTTTCTTTGTATGTGTAATTATTTGTTTATTTTTCTTCTCTGACTCATTTTTTGGTCACGATTCAATTCGCAAAAAGAGGTATCTTGTATTTTTCTGTCAATTAATTTACCTTTAAAAAAATCTTCTCCAGATTGCTATTTTTTCGCTCGCCTCTCATTTACAAGGCCCTCTTCCTATTTAACGTTCCTCTCTCTCTCTCTCTCTCTCTCTCTCTCTCTCTCTCTCTCTCTCTCTCTCTCTCTCTCTCTCTCTCTCTCTCTCTCTCTCTCTCTCTCTCTCTCTCTCTCTCTCTCTCTCTCTCTCTCTCTCTCTCTCTCTCTCTCTCTCTCTCTCTCTCTCTCTCTCTCTCTCTCTCTCTCTCTCTACCCAAACCCTACCTCCCCTATTTATCTGGTGATGGAGGTAATTACTGGGTTTATTACTAGCCTTGGCAGCCATATTTCCCGTGTTGGTGTTTATGAGCCGCACTTTATGTGGTCTTGTCTGAGAGGTCCAACACTCTTTATTTACCTTGTGCCTGCAGACCCGACCCACATCACATGGCCTCTCCAGTTCTTTATCCCTTCCTCCCTCCTACTTCTCCACTCCTACGTTCTTCCTCCCTTTCCTCTCCATTCCTCCGTTCTTCCTTCCTACCCTCTCCATTCCTTTGTCCTTCCTCTCTTCCCTCTCCATTCCTCCCTCTCTCGTCCCTCCTCCCTACCCTCTCCATTCCTCCGTCCTTCCTACGTCCCCTCTCCATTCTTCCTCCCTCCCCTCTCCATCTCTCTATCCCTACCCCTCCCCCCCTCGTCCTCCCCCCAATGTCCATGTCTTGCCTCTGTTCGGTTCTGTTTTTGTCCCCTGTCGATTATTCTCTTGGTGTTCCGTCTTTCTCTTCGCCTTTTTTTCCCGTTTCTCCTCGATCCTCTTTCCTCCAGTCTGTCCTGTCGCGTCCTCTCTCTTATTGTCCTTCGATTCTCCTCTGTCCTCGTTTCTCCCTGCTCTGTCTCTCTCCTACATCTCCTCTGTTCTCTTCTCTCCCTGCCCTGTCTCTCTCCTACATCTCCTCTGTCCTTGTCTCTCTCCTACATCTCCTCTGTCCTCTTCTCTCCCTGCTCTGTCTCGTTGGTTGGTTGGTTGGTCATGGCCATATGTGTCTATCTCTTGCATGACTCTGTTCTGCGTTGTCATGTCCCTGTCATTCTCATAGTGTGTGTTTGGACCTTCTTGCTATTCTGTCCCAACCTTGCATTCCTCCTTTCCTGTCTGTTCTGTCTTAACCTTGCATTCTTCCTTTTCTGTCATAACCTTTCATTCCTCCTTTCCTGTCTGTTCTGTCCTAACCTTGCACTTCTTTCCTGTCTGTTCTGTCCTAACTTTGCACTCCTCCTTTCTGTCTGTTCTGTCCTAACCTATCTTTTTGTTTTGTCCCTCACCTGTTTTCTCTATTCTGTCCAACTGTCTTACTTTGTCCTCTAATGTTGTTTCTATCTTGTGTTGTCTAGCCTTTCCTCTTCTGACCCTATTAGCCTAACCTTACTCCTTGGATAGTGGGGAAGCATTTTAATTAACCACCTTCTTCTATCAAGGGTCAGCTCTACCTGTATAGTATATCGACTCTTCAAATAGAATGCCCACGACATTACATAATAATCAAAGAGAAATGGTTGGTCCTTTACATAATCTGATCGATCTCTTCTCTTCCAATGGCTGTCTGTAACTTGTCAATATAATCCTTCTGTAAAGTAATCAATACAGTATGTGCACCGTTTAATCTCTTTCTCTCATTTGTATATTCAGGTAAATTATCAGAATAGACTCAATTTATAGCATCTATTAAAATGCCAATGATAAATGTAGCTTCGTGGTATTTGGGTCGTCTAGGCAAGAAGAACATCATCCGTGGTGTATACGATGGTGTGGGGTTACGGGTACGATGGCTCTGTAATGTGTTGTATGGAGTCATCGCACAACAACACCATCGTCAACACCACCACAGTTAGTCCTACCTATACTGTCCTATATACCATTGTATTTATAGGACCATTGTTTTGTTTTAGTAGTTGTAGAGACCCACTTATATGGTAACACACAAATAATATACGTCACTCCAAGTTATATACATGTGGCTTGTGGAGAGAGAGAGAGAGAGAGAACCACCAGCAGCCAGTACGAGAGAGAGAGAGAGAGAGAGAGAGAGAGAGAGAGAGAGAGAGAGAGAGAGAGAGAGAGAGAGAGAGAGAGAACCATCCAGAATCACAGTGTAAAATGTAATAATAAATAAAGTTGTGTTGTTGCATCCGGATTAAGTCAATACAGTCACGGCTCGATTGGTACATACTTGTGGGGTAAAATTTCCAGTGAATCGGATTGGTTGTTCCAGAAAATACACAGAAAAACCAATGGGAATCTAGGAAATAAAATAAACAGCTTTCAGAAATACGCAGAAAAAACAAAACCTGGTCAGTGTAGCCAATGGGAATCTAGGAAAATAAACATCAACCCACCACCACCAACAACAATAACAACAAAAACAGCATGATAAAATAACTAACATCAACACATACACACACGCACACACACACAATAAAAAAAAGATAAGAAGACAAGCAATATCCACCACGTGTCAACAATGTAACTTTTGACTCGGCCTTCCAATCTCGATCACTTTTCACAGGTTACCGTCAACTTTTTCTTGCAAGTTAGGTAGAAATGTCACTCTGCCTCGTCTTGTGGTTGTCGTAGCTAGAATATTCTCTCGTTTATTAATAATTGTAATAGTGTACTGCTATGCTGATACTTTGGGGGTTTAATTATAGGGGGAAGTATTGTACGTACAGTGTTGGTAAATCTGGAGCAACTGATTCCTCCCTACAAACTATATCAAGCAACAGGACACCATTATTTTTTATTCATCTGGTCCTGTTTTTTGGCATATAGTTTGGAGGAATCAAGGCACTCCAATGTAACAAAAGTGAATTACCCCCATAACTCGTAAATGACTTGATATACATACACACAATTTACACTTTTATTTATATAATTATCCAATACTGAATGTCTACACTTGTTAACTACACAATACACTACACTAGGCTACTGGTTGTGGTCTGAGTCATGCAGGGGTAAGGGGTAAGATAGGGTTGTCGTATTTCAGGGTATTGGCTTCTCCAAACTGTGCCACAAAACAGGTCACTTATACTTGGGTTCTATGTTTCTTATGACAGTTAGGATGAGCCAGAAGCCTCCAGTCCATGACACGGACAACATCTTACCCTCTTTGGAGTGTTCATAAGGCTCACTCGGGCTTGTATTTCTCACGCCTCGACGCCTCTAACTAAATTTGAATTCGGGGTTTTAAGAGCGGCCACGTTGGAGTGCCCAAACATTTTCTGAACGCAAAATAGTTGGAGAATTATGTTCCGAAGCGGCTCGGATGAAAATGGTTGGTTGAAAATGCAGAATTTGGCTAAAATATTGCCTTACACTCCTAAGGCCTGGCTTCTCTATAAGAAATAGTGGAGTGGAGGAAGTGGCATAGATACAAAGGGGAAGAAGACAAGGGGAGGATGAAGAAAGGAAGAACAGAGGGAGGAGGAAAGAGACAGGGAAAGGGGAGAGTAGGTACTGGGAATGAAGAAGACATTAGGGGGCAAAACTGGGGAAATGGGATGAGAAAATCCAAAGCTAATGCACATGGAAAGGATAGGAGAAGGAAAATATGAAGTGGAAATAATGTGGAAGTAAGATAAAGTAAATATTATGTGTTACGTATATATATTGTATATTCAACAGTGCCAGGTTCGAATTCTGACGAGGTTAGCCAAATTGAAATCTGATATACAGCAACAGAAATTTCAGTGTGTTAAATAAATTTAGGCTTCATATAATCCAACTGGACTACATGTGATGAACTGAACAGGAGATCTAAGACGGAGACAAAGGAGGAGATAAACACTAATAAAAGGGAAGAGAAATAAACGAAGTAGGATGTGACCAAAGTAAAAAGGTTTATAATAATATTTACTGGTGTGACTCAGATAGGGCTGAAGGATGTAGACCCAGTAGGCTTGTCAGGCTACCAACGGGGAGAAAGGGAGGGGCTGGGGAGGGAAGGTTGGAACAAATCTACGGAGAATACATGGAGCAAGAGAGAAGTGTTCGAAAATGTGGATAAAATATTGAAAATTCTGATATGCTTGCTAGGAGTTTGGACGGTAGCCTAACAAGAGAGAGAGAGAGAGAGAGAGAGATTATAATTAGACGTGACGTAAAACTTAGAATGCTTTCCAAACCAGATACCTCATCATTGGAACGTTTATTTACATTTCAGACACTTATTAACTAACCGCATATCGAACACAAATTACCTACATGCTAAATCATTATTAATCCTAAATCCGGTAAAAATATAATTCTTCCTCGTCAAAAAAGAATAAATAAAAAAACAAACATATACACAAAAGGATACAAATCAAATAACCACCAAATACACACAACCTATACCTCGCGAGAGAGTTAGAAGGAGCATGTGTGAAGAAAATTGAGATACGGCAGCCAGCGAACACAATATACACCCATTATGAAAATTGAACTTTGGAGTGGTAGTGTTGGTGGTGGTAGTAGTAGTGGTGGTGGTGGGCCTGGTTTGGTTCTTGTGTGTCTGGTTTGGCTTGCTTGTGTTGTGGGGTGTGATTTGTATTGTTGTGTTGTGTTGTGATCTGGATTGTGTTGTGTTGGTGTGAATGCCGTGTTGTTGTTGTTGAGATTTGTATATTATTTGTTTGTTATTTTAGTTTGTTATTTTTGGTATCGTGCAATTTAAAGTTTATGGGTCCCCTGTTGTGTTGTTACTTGTTGCTATGTGTGTAAGTAGCAACATGAAAGTAGGACAAGATTAATAATTCTGTATGCCTCATTGAAAACTCTTGCTTAAGGGAGACATATTATTATTATTAGCCTAGGCACTTTCGGTACATTGGAAGGCTACTGATTCCTCCTTAATTTGCCCGGAAACATGGTCAGATTAACAATATTATAATGGTGTCCGGTTGCTTGGAATGATTTGGAGGAATTAGTTGCTCCAGATTTGCCAGCACTACTATATATATACACCCCTTTAAGGCATTTTAGTGATGACATAAACTTTAAGCTTCCGGGAGAGTTGCTAGAATTGTGTATAGTGTATTGTATGGTGTTTATTGGTGTCCTTGTAAATGGTCTTTTGTGTTATAACGATGCATTGTCTCTTGTGTGTTGTGTACAATGAGTAGAGTGAATAACAGTGCTCTGGCCTGCATATGTATTGTACAGAACATTTTGTTGTGAGAACCTCTTGTTGCAGATTCACGTTTCGTAGATAAAATCGAGGTATATTGTTTATCATATGCCACAATTTTTATTTTTATTAATTATACAAACGTAGCTTTACTTTAAATCAGTTTTTCATTCATATCCTTGTACTGTCCGTGCTATTTTGTTTTATATAAATTAAAGTTAGATAACCACAAAAATTCTTTGCCTCACAAATTAACAGAAGAATAAAAAACTGCTTTAACTTAGATAAAGGTTTAAGTTTCTGCAAAATAAGTGTTAATTAAACCCTTTCAACTAAAACTACGATCCATGAACCTAATCAATTAATTTTTCAGTCATCTTGCTTTGTTACATAGGCTTTCATCCCTCCCACCATGAAGCTCGTTGATTAACTTTTGTATTACTTTCTCACATCATCAGGAAAGGCTAAATGGAGGAGAGCAACCAACCCAACTTGTAACTTAGGCTTCAAGGCAGCCTTTCCTTCCCACTCCAACATCATTACCACCCGTGGCAAGCCTAGCAAATGTATCAAAACTTTCAACCAACCTCAAACACCATCAGCATCTCATCCTGACGAACCTGAAACTGTTTAATTGGTAAGAATACACGGCTATTTTACGCTCTATTCCTAGCAGTGTGTGTGTGTGTGTGTGTGTGTGTACCTGTACTCTGCTGCAGCCATACAGTACAATGAGTTCACTAGATTTGCTCTTCCATTTTAACTCACCTTCAGCTCTCACTTGGTCAGCCAGGATAATGATAGGAAAATCGACAACACAACGACTGCCACAACTAGATGTCGGCCAACCAACATCACAAACCACTACTATGTGTCTGTCCCTAACTGCCACATAACTTACTAGGCTACGTTTGTGGGTACGAATGCCAACAATAAGTAGCCTATTCCTCGACACCAGGATGCATCACTCACGTTGTCTCATCCTCTCAGTACTCCTCATTACACTATTCTCTCCCCCCTCCTATTAATACAAGCCCTGTCCACTCCATCTCTTTTAATGAGACCATTACTTTCACCTTTAATTTCCGTGCCAGGAAAATGTGTGGTATATGACCGAGGTAACGGCACATCATCCTACCCGTTACCAAATCCTGCATTTGCGTCAAAACAATTGATGCGTTCATAAATTCTCTTATAAGTACCGTGATGTGCTGGATAATGACTCCTACAGCCAGCCTGTTCACATATTTTTAGTTAAATTACAAAAAAGTTGGCCAGTAGGCAAGACAATTACTGTACCATAACTATTCTCTCCATATGGAAGCAGCCACACTATTGTGTCATTATGTTTACTAAAGTTACTACCGTATATATATATATATTCTCCAGTTTTAGGTACTACTATCCTCACAAATAATAATTTTACGAAAAATCTGTTACTATTTATCGATGATGGAAATATGTGAAGTCAACGTTTAAGCCTATGGTACTAGTGATGGGATTTACGGCTCCCATGAGTGAGCCGGCTCTTATGGCTCTTTTCAGATTAGAGAACCGGCTCTTAAATGGCTCTTTCGGCTCCCAAACGGCTCTCTACATAGAAATGCAGTGATTATAAAATATGGCGATTATTATAGTGTATACCAATAGGCTATATCACATTTCATGAGTAAAGGCTAATTACCTAATGTACATAACTCATTATATTCCTGTTCAAAAACGGAAACTCAAACAAGAAACTAAGTTTTTATTTATGAAGTAAAATAGAAAAGAAAATGGACAGTAGCTTCTCATCCCAAAGGGAAACTGAAGTGTTTTTATTTATAGCAATGAATGCTCTACCCATTAGAATACATAAAAAACAATGGAATAAAATATGAGTCCTCACTGTGTAGGAAAAATAGCCTGATACACGTACATTTATTTCAAATTTTCAAAATTCACAGAGAGCCAAAAGAGCCATTTGGCTCTTAAGCGAGAGCCGGCTCTTATCGTTCACTGCAAAGAGCCGGCTCTTTGAACCGGATCGTTCACGAACGACCCATCACTATATGGTACTGCCATTGAGCAAGAAGGTATAATATAGATTATACTTCCATGGGTGGGCATCACATCTCCACTTGGTACTGCGCACCGTGCGCAGGATTAATAGCCTTATTTATTATCTCTGACAATTTGCCGATATACTTAATGAAAATGTATAAAATTAAATAGTTTAAATAATAATTATTAATCATTCTTTAGGTGTAATGATAATATAAATATTAACCAAGTCGACGTTTTAGTGTACAGCGTGGTGTTGTGTGTTATGGTTACGCGTGTGTGCTGAGTTCTCATTATTCTGGTGATATTATAAATCAGTAGCGAGTGTTTGTGATATACACTGAACTATCCATTCTACATTATATTTATAGAGACTGAAGCAGTGTATGAGTGATCTACTAACACCAGAAACGGAAGTAAATAGTGAATACACAAAGCTGACCTTGAAATGTTGCTGCCTGGCTACCCGGAACCTCTCGTAGGCTAATTGATGTCTCGGGTATGTAATTTGTTACCTGTAATAATATATGAGTAATATTTTACTTCTGTAGCTAACTAACGACAAGAGAGTATACTGTACAGCCACAATCAAATAACCATCTTAGTAAATATCTGTGTAATAAAGAATAGCACTCATAATATTATGACTTGACGTAAGGTGTTGTATGATTATATTTTGATATGATACTGATTTATTTGTTGCACGATGGATGGAAAGTGTTGGTGGTTATTTGATTGTGGCTGTACATGTCACGAGGGAGATTATAAACACAAGGTATTAATTAATCTAAACATTTCGATAACTTATCAAGACCATCAGCAAGGCCAGTTTAGCAATATTGCATCCTTACGTCACTGGCAATATTGTTTTTCATTTTTTTTTATTCGACCTGAGTCAAATATGATTGTTCGTAAACGTTTACATGTTAACGTTAAACTATATAAAATATATTCGTTTGGTATAGCTTTTCAAATATTAGTTAGTAAACACTATTTAATATTAGTGTACAATTGTTCATTGTATTCATTAAGATCATCTGTTTGTATTTTTTTTATGAATTAAGTAATTGTTGCTTATAATAGGTAGCTTTTTTTAATAAGTTTATTGTTACACAGAAATTGTTGAATAATCCGGGTAATTGGCTACCCACCAATATATTACAAATAGTTTGCAGAGAAGGATTTACTCGGAACATAAAATTTACATACAAGGCCTTTGATTGATTTGAGTTTTCAAAGCTTTATCTCCCAATTATATGCATGGGTAAAGTTTGCTAGTTTAAAGTGAAGTCAGTTTGCGTATAAAATATTTCCTTTGCGTGTATTAATTGCAAGAGAAGCACGGCGTAGCAGAGCCTAATGTAATGAAAAAAAACATACAGTGTAAGCAATTAAAATTTAGCCTTTCATTAGATACAGTACATACATAAGTTTAGCAGACTAACCGCAATATAATACGAAAGGTAATATTATCGTTGAGGGAATTTAGTTAAAAATCAAGTTATTCTATACAATACTGTACTGTATGGTCATTTTTTTGACTTGCGAGATAGGCTAATGGAGACAACTAACGGCATATATTACTGAACAACCATTTATACATTTCACCTAGTAAGGTCTCATTTTGTTAAAAGTTTTTGATGAGATTAAACGTGTTATGACAAAATCTTCTCAAGAGTTTAAACATGACCGCTTCCTTGGTCTTCATGGCGTTTGAAATCTTTGTTATTATTATTATCACTATATATTATGTACTTATAAGGTGTAAATCGCCTCAAGTTTTCGGTTAGTTTGTTCTTACTAAAAGGTTTGCTAGTTCTTCATACCTTATATACTTAATAATCTGTTTGTATATTTATTTGTCTTCAGTTAGGCCTACTGTTCTTTATCTACCTACTGTACTGTATATCAATGTTGGTTGGTTTAGTCCTGAAATTGGTGTTCAGGTAAATTATATTTTAAAGCGTAGCAGGAACACAATTTCAGTCATTACTAAGATACATCGTGTAACTTCTAAGTAAATACCAAGGACTCTGCATCTTTTGGTAAACTGAAGGGGAATTGGCTGTTTTACAAGAAGCTTTTTATGTACCCATAATGGGTTACATATGATGGGCTGAAGGACGAAAAAAATTCTGTCATCTCTTCCTTTTTAAACCTTCCAATAAAACCAGACATTAGTTGCCTCTCATGGTTCAAATGTTAACTAGGACAGAGGGTTTGGGGTCATCCAGCAGTCACTGGTATTAGGAGGTATGGTCATTTTCTGGGTTTAGATATACTCGAGGAAAATTTTAGACGGAGAGAGGTGGTCTTACCTTTTGTATGATTGAGGGCAACCAAGCGGTACAGTATAAAGCTGGCTCGCTGCCCCTCGGGATAATGGTCGATTCAAGGACCACTAATGATCTTCCATTCACAGTGCAGTTGATGGGCGGATTATCGAGGAGCGCCATTTTAATATCTAGACAGACTGACCAACAGATGGATGAAGTTTGTTCACATGAACTATCCGTTGGGTCAGGACAAGGGCAGGGAATGATTACGGCTGCTACCAGCTGATATTGTGAATTGTGTACGGTCAGGGAGGGAGTGTCAGTCTACTGTACGTACATGTATGTGATCTCTCAATTCTGAAAATTAATTCAATTTTATAATTCGATTTTTTGCTTCTTATCTAACTATGTTGAGATTATTTGATACGGTAGTAACGCTGGCTTCTCGTTTCATTGAGAATAGGCCTAACACTTGTAAAAATCAAAGTATAGCCTAATAGAGGTATCGAGGGCGGAACAACGGCACTACGTATTTCCACTGAGCTTGTATGAGGTAAAGCCTAAGCTATATCGGTCTTGGTAAGAGGAACACTTATGCGACTGATTGAATTATATAAATCTACTTAAAGTTGACTTCGAAATTCAAATACATTATAGGGTAGCAATACCGTTTTTTATTCCTGTTGGCTAGACTAGTAGAGTGTACAAGGTACTGGTATATAGTCACCCAACAGTCAGAGAGAGAGAGAGAGATCCGATCAGAAAACATACAGTAGATAAATATCTTATTTACCTTAGGTTATTAGATATTTAAATGAGAAAATTTTGAGTAAGCTTAATATATTATGGTAAAAATTGACTTGAACCACAGCTGTAATTACTAATTATGCAACAACAAGCGTCAGAATGTTAAAGCTACACTTTGTTTGTTGGAAATGCATGTCAATGAGCCGTAATTAATTATGTTGAATATATAATAGCTCAGTGTATATGTTTAGCATTCCAGCAACACCAATATACGCCTCCATGGAAATGATTTAAAGTCACTCAGTCAAAATTCATTTCACGTCCGTATTTGTATTTTATTTTATTGTCTTTAGGAATTTACTTTTAAATTCGGTTATTTTGATGAATTGGTGAGTTGAACGTATTTTCTTTATTTTTGTATCGCGATAATCGAAGAGCATCATGTCATGGTATTGGTAGTGACTGCAATTATAAATTAAATCAATATTAATGTTATTATAGAGTTCATAAAATTATAATGAGAGGTAAATACAATATCTGTCTTCCACCATCCCCAAGATTCACTAACAGTCCTAATGATACAGGTTTGATGGAGGACATTATACCATATTTGATGCCAACATTATTTATTGGAAGTTTGCATCGAGTTGTTTCACTTGTTTGTGGAGGGGGGGGAGCCTGGTGTGGGTGGGGGGGGGACTGGGAGGGAAGGAGGGTGGTCTAGTGTGTGTGTGTGTGTGGGCTGGGAGGGAGGGAGGCTGGTGTGTGTGTGTGTGTGTGGACTGAGAGGGAAGGAGGGTGGATTGTGTGTGTGTGTGGTCCGCCCAGCCATGTGGTCGATACTAACCATGTGTAAATATAACGCTGTGTATGCGTGTTGGATGAGGAATTACTTCAACGTTAATTTTGGAACAGGAGTGAGTATTGTTGTTGTTGTTATCTATGGCGGAGAAGTCACGCTAAGAAACCAAAAGCACCGCACTAGGCTATACAGTACAATCGTCGGCGGCAAATGTCCTGTCGCCAAATCACCCAAGTCGTAAAGTAAGTATGGAAATATAAGCTTCACAGACTCGAGAACTAAACAATCTCAGAGGTGTCTTAATTTTCCACCTGGATATTGTAATTCTGTATGGTGAATGTGTTTGTTCGAGGATTAATTAGTCTTTGTTATCCTTCAAAAAGCTCTAAATGAGGCGACACGACTCGTTCGACTGACTGTACATGTCTTATTTCTGTTTTGCTCGGAGGAAACGTTAAATTTTCCTCAGTTATCCTACCAAGATTATTAATAGAACGCCATTTTCACCAGGCTGTTTCCCTGTGCTTCCTTGGCTGTTCCCTCTTTCAACACACACTTCTAATCCATTCCTCTCATTTCTTTTTGTCTTGGGCTCATTTCCTTACCTACAGCAGTAACATTTTTTAGGTAAACCTTCAAGTAAGCTTTGCTGCATCTTTACAGGTTTTGTTGGTTAGTTAAGTGAATTAATTTAAGGTTTAATATCAATTTTAATAAGAAAATTCATGTTGTAGTTTTCGTGAAGCAGATAAAATGCAAATGTAATCGTGTGGACTTTCTTGTTTGGAAACAGTAATCATGGTGGTAGTGCCTACGTGAAATAAGGTTTATTTTTTACCCGTGTTACTTAATTTCATTCGTTATTTTTCCCCTTGCGAGTACACAGTATAGTAAGCAACATGACCACTGGTACAGGTAACGATTTACTTTCTTTATTTTTTTGTTTTTTTGAAAGGCTATACATACATTCTTTTCCTCTGCAAAAACATTAGTAGTAGTATTGATATTCCTTTCTTCTCTCGTGCGTTGGGAGAGGAATATTGTTTGTTTATTTTGTCTGAGTACAGACACGAAATATCGGCCTTTTGTCCAAACATCGATGTACGGTCAAATAAGATTGCCCCATATTTAGTAAAGTCATTTCAGCTTTGCTATTGGAATATGGTCACTACAAACCACAACCACTGTTTTGCAAATTTCGGTCATCGTTGGTAGGAATGCAACCATCATTGCAACATTTCATGGATGTGAACACACACACACACACACACAGATACATGGACGCACACAAACAAACACTTACATACGCACACACACACGCACACGCACTCTCATACGTACTTTTAGGTGCGAGTTAATTACCCAGAAAGCAAACACACACCCACACCCACACACCCCTCCTACCCCTTCCCCACCCCACCCCACCCCACTTGCATATGTACACTTTCAGGGTAATCACCCAAAAAGCACACACACACACACATACACACACACCAAGCCATTTCTCTCCCACATCCACAAATATAACCACTTTCCATTTTACCCCTATGTATCCTATGTTTGTACCTGTAGCCGACCTATCTAGTGCCACCCTCCTGTGCGGTATTGTATATTCCCACTCCTTCCATGCTGATCTCATAATATTCGTTCGTCTCCCTTTACCCATTTCTGTTCCTCACAACCGCAACTTTTGTAATTTAAAGGCCCCACTTGCAACTCATATCCCTTTATTCTTATTCTTTACTTCAATTCTTTCGATCGTTCGTTTCTCGTATCTGTAAACTAACACCCATATATACGGTACATATTGTACATACTGTTTACTTTACCAATTCTATCGTCCCTATACTATACTGTAGTCTATAATCATACCAATCCATCCCAGTCTTCCCTACCTCCCTCCATCCCAGTATTCCCTACCTCCCTACATCCCAGCCTTCCTTACCTCCATCCCACCCAGCCTCCATCCATCCCACGCCTTCCTTACCTCCATCCCACACATTCCCTATCTCCATCCAACCCAATTCCCCTTCCCTCCATCCCCCACCTTCCCTGTATAGCCTATGTATGAGCCAAGCCCGTGTGTTCCGAGCTTATTTGGCCCAATTGTCACTCTAATCACCTGTTTGCTCATTACCCAAGCCGCTGTGACCCGCTTTATTTTAGATACACACAAAAATAGTGAATTCGGGGTGAGTTGCGGTTCTCCTCACTTCCTGGCCTCACGCTCATGGTTGTGTGTGTGTGTGTGTGTGTGTGTGTGTGTTTGGAGAGGAGGGAAGTATGTTTTTTTTATTTATTGATTTATATGTTTATGTATATTTCTTGAAGTTGGCTGCAAATAGGTGGTGAAGTTGAGGTGTGTGTATGTGTGTGTTATGCATGTAATTATGGATGGAGGTTTATATTTCATGTGTGTATGTTTAGGTGGAAGTTGGGCGTGATTATTGTGGACAAAGTCGCTGTTTATTATGTGGTGGGTGGAGGACTCGACGGTGTATGTGTTTGTGTGTGTGTGTTACTGTGGACATAACCTAGGTGTATGTCTTTTAGTGGATTTATGTATGTATATAATTGGATATGTATGTGTGTATGTCTTGTCTGTGGTCTGCTGTAGAGTCTATGAATACATGTGTGCTTAAATGCCTATACTAACATATATGTAGGCAATAGGCTTATGTGGTTATGCAACTATATTATAACTTATATTTCTGTGTGTGATGGGGTAATTTGTGCCTTTATCATGGTAAATATAAATAAATTTATAGAAAATGCAAGGGTTTTGAGGTCGTGGCCAAACTTTACCTACGTCTTTTTATCTCGTATAATTTTTTGTATAAGTTTTCTCCGATATGGAAGTTGGTGAGTAGTGGTAGTTATAGCCTAACTTGTTTACTCGGCCTCAACTGGCTTGGCTCGTGTTTTTATTCATCAGACGTGTAAGTTTATTCAGAAGAGAGTGGCCCCTCGGCTAGTTGCATGCAGTCGTCTTAAACCCTTATATTATTATCTAAATTCAAGCACGTTCTTATATATTAACTGTTATTTATTATCTGAGTGAGACATTGTACAACTCTTCAATAATAATAATAATAATAACAATAATGATATAGTTAAGTTAGGTGTTTGAGAAATAGGAGGTTAAAGTGGGGGAGGGGTTAATGTTTGCATGGGTGGATGGATGGAGGGAGTAAGTGAGTGGAAAGGAGAACATTATTGTGTTAAAGGACGAAATACGGTACCGGTAGTTAGTTAATGTTTGTATATGTTCTTTCTCCATCATTCCATCCAGTCTAACTATAATATAACCTTCATTTACACTTAAAGTAACAACTCTCTCTCTCTCTCTTTCATATATATCTTTAGTCTTTTACATGCACTCTTTATTAATCACTCATTCGTCCCCCTTATCATCCAGTCTTACACTCTTTCATTCACACAACCACTCACTCACTTCTTTCATATTTACTCAATCTCAGTCAGTCAAAAGCACCTTCACTCTCACTCACTCACTCACTCAAGTACTAATTCAATCTCACTCAAAAGAAAAAACTCACTTTATCTCACGCACTGCACTCAAGATCCTATTCACTCTCAATCACTTCAAAGCTCACTCACTCACTAACTCACTCACTCACTCTCACCTTGCTTGTATTGTGATGTGCTTGTGCCAGTCAGGGCCTCCATAGCCAACCTACTCCATCCTGACGTGTCCTTTCAACCTTACCCTTTACCTGTCACACTACAAACGTAAGTCCTGGCTTTCACACACACATACACATACACATACATACATACACATACACACACATACATACACATACTCATATAAATATATATATATATATATATATATATATATTTACACACACACACATACACTGCGTATACATATTTACACATACACACTGGTTACATACACACAATGGGTTGACACACACACAGACACACACACACACTGGTTACACACATTGAGTACACATATTTACACACACACAAATTAAACCCACAGTCCATCTCAGGATCGTCACTTCTGCTTCGTCAGACACTTGCAAAGATTGACTTCTACAGATTGAGACATTAAAGAGAAATGTGATGTACTAAATGATTGTAGGCCTAATTGAAACTGGAAATACATATGAAGGAAAATGTGCGTCAGTCGTGCCCGAGAATGCTAAAGTAAAAGCAAACGCACATATTATACACATACATGTATATAATATCACGAATACATTCACGCATTAATACACATCTCTCACGGTCACACTCATACACAGACGAGATCATCCACACACACACACACACAGATTAACACAAAGACTCACACATACAGTACATACAAACAAATATACATGCACACTCACTGGCACACACACACACACACATATTTGGCCACAACACTAACGCCAACATACCACACATTTATACCAGTCCAATTCTACTTTACTGCCACTTCATTTGGGACCCATATCTGTCCCTATTGTGCTGTCCATCCCACATGTGTCCCTGCCTCCACACACCTGTCCCTCACACACACATCATAACTATATACATACATACATAACTCAGCAACGCACACATATATGTTCTTTCCACACTTAGTTTATTATGTCCTGATTCCCTGTCATAGGCTACATGAATTTACACACACACACACACACACCTATACACACCTGTCGACCATCACATCTGACACCCTCATAGGATACACTCCCAAACTTGCTTTAAGTTACGAAGGATGAGATAAAAGGTACGGTAACATTTTTTAATGAGTGTGGTCGTTACGTTATGTAGGTGTTGTGTGTATGTTATGTGACTGTTGTTGATTGTGTTACGAATAGTTTGTGGCTGTTGTGATCTTGTGTGTATGTTTTGTGACTATTGTTGTGTTGCGATTGTATTGTGGCTGTTGTGATCTTGTTATGTCTATGTGTTGTGACTTATTGTGTTTGATTGTGTTCAGATTGTATTGTTGTTACAGTTGAAGTTGTCGTGGCTGAGATTGTGTTGAGAGTGTTGTGTCTTGCCTTCAACCAGACCAAGAAGATTATATGATTGATTCAGTTTGTTTTTCTGTTTGACTGCTTTTAAGTTTGTTTGAAGGAGTGTGCAAACATTATGTGTGCATTATTATGAATTATTTACCAAAGTTGAGCCTCGTTACACTGGCAACAAGAAAGTGTAGGAGAGAATCATATCACCAACTGGATCCAAGATTTCATTTTATTTAATCTTATGATATTGTGTTCGTGTTATGAGCTAGTTTGTATACCGTACAGGGAAAATTAAAAGTGCAGAAAACGAGAGGGTAATGCAAGTATACTAAGAATGAATGAATGAGTGAGTGAGTGTAATGAAAGTGAGTGTGTGTGTGAGAGAGCTGGGAGCAATGGAGCACTTCAAGGACCCTGCCCCCACCCCCACCCCCACCCCCACCCTGTTGAGAGCACCTGTGAGCCTTCATGTCTTGTGTGTGTCTCTTTGAGCCTCTCGTGTGTGTGTGTGTGTGCAAATCGGTGTCTCGACGCTGATGAAGTAGGGTATGATTATT